>JAMKCH010014093.1:0-25860 GCA_023653785.1 Ophioderma brevispina
TGCGTGTGGTGGCCGGTCAAACTTGCTGCTCTTCTGATTGAGAGAGGAGCGCCACATCGAGGAAGTGAATGATGAAGGGTATACCCCTCTGATGGAAGCTGCCAGGGAAGGCCTGAGAGATGGTACGCTCCTATTGGCACAAGGTGAGATATACATACTTTCAAATTGGAGGCTTTTTTTGACCAAGCCCATGATGCAAAATAGCAAATAGCTACCTTGCTATAACTGTACTATAGTCTTTTGTCAGGAATTATAAACAAAATTCTGGCTACGCGCGCGTAAACCCGGAAGTGTGGGACGATGCTTGACACTGGAATCCAATACTCAATTCAACAACGGCGCGTGTGCCATTTGTTTCAGAAATTACGATAGCGATTATAAACACATGCATACTATAAGCGTAGTGTCAACCCTGGTGGCTTTTGGTTTTACACGAAATTTCTGATTTTTTGCAGCCATTTTAAACATCAAACTGTGGTCTATAGTTACCAACAAAGGTTAAATCCAATGCAGCAATTCCTGAGCTGTAGTTTTGCCGATTTAAAACATCTATTTTTGACATTTAAAGTCACAAAAACCGCTTGGTCTAAAAGGCGGGAATTTAAGCATATTTCACGCCGTCAGGCGGCAAGGCGAACCATCGCGTCTCGGGCGGTGAATTTTTGCTGCGTAAGAAGCGTGCGCGTTTTTTTAATGTACTTTTGCGCGAACACATCTGTGGAAAACAAAAATCATATTTGAAATGTAAACAAAGCGCTAATTTAGTCCAGATGAAATTTCAATTCTTCTAATTTCTCGGAGTTAGAGACAAAATATGTTTGATTCATCAGTGCATAAAGATATATTCTCATCACTTGCACAACATACTCAAATTTTGAAGTTCAAGATAAAAGTTATTTGAGAAAGAGACAGCTTGAAATCGCGTGAAAAGTCACTTTTATTACTAAAACACGGATTTTTCTCAATGTTCAATTTTAGCAAAATTTTAGTTCCTGCAAATTTTTCGACAAGATAACTCCAAAAAATACCGAAGTAAAAGGAAAGTTTTAACTTTCCTACGATACAATCGGTCTTCTCTAGGGACTGGTTTTCTCAATTTTTCATTTTTCGATTTTCTAACTAAAGATAATCCTTCTCCAATATATACTCAAATTTTGGAAAAGAAAAAGGTAAAAATCACACTTTATTGACATTTTTTCGCTTATATTTCGAAAGTAGGCTCTATTTTAAAAATTAAAAAACCGTCCCTAGACCAATTTGTCTTGTTTCTAAAAAATAACATAAGACATCATGAAAATTCTAATTGTTTTGTTATGCTGTCTGAAATTTTGGGGCACAATCGTTTTTTTAGTATTTTTTCTCAAACTACGGAAAGTTTTACATTAATCTGATGCCATCATCGGGTTCATCGTCCAATTATTCTTTCTAGAAATGTATACTTTTACATACAATGATCGAAATATTTGCAAAGTTCAAACTCAAAATAGATACTCGGAAACTCAAGGTTCACACTGCCGCTTTAAGGATAACAGGTGTTCCAAAAGTTCAAGAACCACAAATATTTCATAATCATTTCTAAAAGTTCTGTAAGTACTAATGCTTTGTGGTCTAAAATGAGCATTACAAGCAGGGTTTAATGTGTTAAGAATAGATTTTTATCGGAATAACATTACCCTATTGAGTTGGAATTTCCCCAAACTGGTGGCATTGTGGGAATTGTGGGATTGACTCAATGTCCTCTGCTTTGAATATGAGGTATTACAGGTGTTTTTCTGTGTAATCAAACCAGAATGTTTTACTACCTATTTGGGACCACTGAAAATACTACCTTGTTTGCCTCCCCACCAAGTTTAGTGAGGTACAATTGCTGAGAAGCTATTGCAGACTAGATGTGGCCCGATATAATATAATACATGATTGTCTGAGTTTACAAGTTAACTCTTCAGAAAAGGTTAAATAGGTTATTTTGTACATTAAATTTCTTTGACTTCTTTCTAGGCTTGCATCAAATCTGACACACCATTACTATAAACACCATTTGTTTATATGTAAACACAGTTCTCTTATGTAGCTTGACTAAACTTTGACCTTCCGCTTTCGTAATTTTATTTCGGCAGGTGCAAACATCGATGCGCAAACCGAGGAGACCCAAGAGACCGCCCTCACGCTAGCCTGCTGCGGGGGATTCCTAGAAGTGGGCAAAGTTCCTGATCGAGCGGGGCTGACATTAGCTAGGCTGCTCCACGCCTTCTCCTGGAAGCTGCTCAGGAGGGCCAGTAGACTTGTCAATTTCCTCCTAAGCAAGGGTATGTCTTGTGAATCATGTTGTACATCTTAATGAAATAATAGTCTTGCTTGCGTGTGTAGTATTGAATTGCTTGATGTACTAGACCCCCTACTCTGTTTAACTCGAATTAGCAACGCAGGGCTTTTGTCACGTTTGATTGTGTAGTCCGAGCACAAAACACACACTGCATGAAGGGGTGTTTACGGGTTTATACTGTGCACGGTCACTTAAAAAATTTTGGCCCAGACAAGGTTATAATAAAAAATTGTCTTTACGAGGGTGTGGTTATTTCTGGGTATCATAAAAAGTACATCCATTATTACTAAATTATTGATTGTTATGATGCACAGAGACGCTTTGACCTTGACAAATACAGTTCTAAAAGAGGTTCCCAATTTAGAAAAATGGTAGTATTGCTTGACAATTATATGAACTGAGTGTCTTATATTTGATTAACCCAAATACGGCAGGCCACCATAACAGTGCGAACTGATTGGATAATGTGGTGCAAGAGGAACACAAGAGAGCCA
This sequence comes from Ophioderma brevispina, assembly GCA_023653785.1. Taxonomy (NCBI): domain Eukaryota; kingdom Metazoa; phylum Echinodermata; class Ophiuroidea; order Amphilepidida; family Ophiodermatidae; genus Ophioderma; species Ophioderma brevispina. Next base: position 2,818 of record JAMKCH010014093.1, read on the forward strand.
GTGTGTATTTTCTTGCATAGCACAATGGTTTCTGTACAAACGCTCGAGTACATGTTGGTTTACTTTTACAGCGGCATGATAACAACCGAATAATTCCACCTATTGGTGTTGTTAAAGTATAGTATTTTTTTTTAATGAGTGCAGCAGTGTTATGCAGTACATGCTAACCACCGGTAATTGGCACCATGCAAAAGTTATTTGATATCTGCACATACAACGTATTGTGCAAAATTGTGTGTAGCCATTGGGTGTGGAAGATGGTGTTATATAAAAGTTTACTTTGTTTAAATTTGGTATGTTGTTACGACTTCCTCATTAGAATTTGTTAGGTTTGTTGAGTCATATTTTGGTCTATGCGGGTTACAGATAAGAAAAGAAGCTAATAGGAGGGATGAAATTGGCAGTGTAAATTGTATTATAAGATTATAATGTGTTTAATTGACATTTTTGTTCTCAAAGAGCTTGATGTGCATGCCATACGGCAACGGGGACATGCACTGACTTACGCTGTGAAAACGGGGCACCCGGATGTTGCAGATGTACTCCTTGCACTGGTGCTGACTTGTTGAGTTGTTAAAAGTAGCATTTAAAGAAAGAAGGAACTTAAACTCTTCAGCTAATAATAAACAGCAACAACCTGAATGTTATGCGGTTAACCGGGGTTGCTCTACCAATTAAGAAAAAGGATCAACCACAGTCACCAATCAGTCATCTGGTGGTTGTCTGGTTTGAAACCCAACTGAAATAAGTGAGGATCGCCGATGTTTAATGAAATAAAGGGACCAGTCTTTGAAAAAAATGGTGATACAAGTTTTAGAACAGGGATTGCAGAACTGTTGTCCACACTATATATCGTAAAAAGTGAGGTGGTTTGCTAATGTAATCGGCAATTTGGTTGTTAAACACTGGGTTATTAAACAAATTAAAGCAGACAGCAATTTGAAAAGGAAATAGTGAAGGAAATGTGACTGCTTCATGGTAAATTGAAACATATCAGGGATGATGATGGTGAAGTAGTAGTAGACTATAGAATTTATGATCAGGTTGGTTACGGCTTGGTCTGATGCAAATTGTTCTGACAAGGCACTTTGCCATCCCCATCAAAGGAAAAGGCATGACAATTAGCATCTACGTATGCTACAGTGTTGTCAAAATCCCTTGTGTACAAGTAACAAAGTAACTCTGTACGCCCGCGTTCCTGCCAATACGATGCACCATTGTATTGGCTTGCATGTAAGCGCAATTCATGAAAAGAGATGGCACGCGTTGTATGTTCCAAGGGCTATATTATGACGAAACACATGTAGGAAGGTAATAAAAATGGCGCCAGGTGAGTGGTGATCTCACCACAGCCAGATAAGCTTACAAGGCGGGGGGGATAATGGCCTCAAGCTATGGGCCACTTGCTGGGTACCTAGATTGCACTGCATGGACCTTGAGAATTTTGGATTGTACAGCCTGTCTCAAAAAACAAAGGGTACAAATCCAAAACCAATTTTGTTTTCACTATATATCTCAACATAAGTAAGTATTTTTGTACATCACATTAAAAAGCAAAAAAAAAGACCAGGTTTCCAGGATTTTGTTTATCTCTATTTGCTTGTTTCAATACGAGAGAGATAACTCCATTTTACTGAGAACACAAAAATTCGAGTTTGTGCCATTTCTGGTTGAGTGAAACGGTGAAAACGAATTTATTGTTAAACATAAGTTTATTCACCCTTGAACAGATATGAAATTCTTTAAAAAGGGATTAACTTCATAAGGAAATTAAAAGATACGAAAACAGGCATACAAAAACGTAATGGTGTAAGTTATGATCAGTAAGGTCTGACTTTAAGATAAAGTGAAAACATTCCAATACTGTTATTTGTTAGAAGAGAACCAATGAGCGTACCAGCCGGCTTACAGCAAAAAGGGGGGAGAGAGTTTTTAGGTCTTTGAAGTATCATGAAACGCCAAATTCATACCAAACATTTGATTACTTTGCTTTCCAAAGTAAAAAAATTTTTACAATAAGTAAATGCACAAAGATAGTGAAATTTTTAACCCCTTCTTTGGATTTGGAGTAGTGTGTTTAGTTTGGTGCGCCAATACATTCCTTCTGGCATTGATTTTAACAGATACAGATTGTATAAATTCAAAGTTCCATTTCATTGACGTGCAATAATTACTTGTATTGTTGATTAATTATGAAAAAAGGTATTTATCATTTGAACGGATTCTGTTGACTATTAAAACTGTGTCGATCAAATAGACTCTTTTGTTTACTTTAAATCGGTGTTTTGTTTCTTTTTGTCAAGTCAATCTTTTGTGCGCTTCAAGATCAGCATGCCATAACTGGGCGAAGCAAACTCTGCCCATGCATAAAAGTGACAAAAATTGATTTGGTATATCGACAATAAATGGATTATATTCTGGGATTGACAAAAGCAAATAAGATGATGAAACAAACACCATGTAAAGTCTGGTCTTTGTTCTTTAATATAATGCCAAATAAGAATGACTTATTTGGAAATTCACAGTTAACCCAATTTTTTTTTTTTAAATTAACAATGTTTTTTGAGACAGGCTGTATTGTGAATATTGAAAGAACCTTTAACATTTTGTACAGCCCAGAATGAATGTTTTAAAAATACAAGCCTCTCAGCAGGAGTACATGTTTTAATTTAACATGTTTTCATCCTATCTGGACCATCTGGAAAAGAGTTTCCAATACCTGGAAATATTACCTGGAAAGCACTGAAAAATAACATAAGTTAACAAAAAATAGCAACACAGAACATAATTTATTCTAATATGTGTAATCCATGACACTTTTAATTGTGTACTTTTCAGGGAGCTGAATCTGAAGGGGGTAGGCACCACTATGAAGGCTGCCACCAGAGCGGGGCACCTCTGCACTTGTACAGTATCTAATCAGAGAGGTGCGGAGGTTAGGTGAACCGGCCAAATCCAACCAACGACACACGGCTGTCCCTGCCTGTGCAGGTGGCCCACTACCTGTTGTGGAAGCTGGTGTTAGCCCATGTGCTGATCCATCGCACAACTCAAGGGTAACTTGATTGTTATACTCATGTTAGGTTCAGTTTCAAGGGTTTACTGCAAGAATCCCCCATCTGCCAAAGCTGCAATTTGTCAGTTGTGTTATTATTATGTGTTATACCTGACAAATCTAACCCCTGACAGCTATTGCAGATGGGGCCTTTTGCGTTTAAACCCTCAAGTTGAGTGCTCATGTTCCATAATGTATGGAATTATAAATTGGACTAATGATAGATCCGTTAGTCTAAGTATGGGGGTGTGTAAATTTGGTTAAATAAAAAAAGGGCTCCCATAAAAATATTTTGCGAGGAAAAGTCACTTATCTTCATGTATGCAATTTCAAACAGTGCACCCCAACAGCTTAGGGTGCACTGTTTTGCCAGAAAAAAGCACCAACTGTCGGGTTGCTTATCACCATCTGATCAAATGATCATTACCATCTTCTGTATTCAATATGTTTGTGTTTATCGGTTCTTTCACCGGACAACTCAACATGTCTGATAGAGGCATCCAAGGGGGAAACTCGGGTGTGATGGCACTTGTACTGGGATATCCTCACAACCTGGTTTCGTCTGGAACGTTGGAAGGAACGCTCACTCCTCCTCTCCAACCCCGAATTGGAGATGTAAGTAGTTAGTGACATTACCAATGTGACAAGTGATATCAAAATCCAATTTGCAACATTTTACAAGGAATTTGATTGTACCTAGACTGTTTCATAGTCCAATATTTTTGTCCCCGTCGAACAATTCAGAACCGGGGCTATGAAATGAGCAGCGTCCGTTTCGCCCGTCCGTCCGTACTCCATGATAAAAATGTTAACCCACTTGGTGTATGCTTTATCTGGAGACCCTGTAAGGGCAACAATTATGTAACTTGGTGGAAAGAATTTGGTTTGATGATTTTCTCGACCTGATTAGATTTTGGGTATAAAATATGCTATCTAATTAAGTATCTAATTTGTATATTTAAAAAAAAAATTCCCGCATGGCTTGTATCCAAGTTATCGGGATTTCTGTAAAGCGTATATGATGTAATTGGTGGAAGCAACGGTTGAAGAGTTTCTCGACCTTAATTAGATTTTGGGCATATTTTTTGGGCAAATTCAAGATGCATATGAAGCTATAATATGCAAAATCGGCATAATCGCTCTATTTTTGAAACGGTAACAATCGGATACGCAAAATTTCCTCAACTGCATGAAGCCTATCAACTTTCGAATTGAGCACTCTGGCGACATCTTTAAGTCAACTCTTATATGCACACAAAAATATTTATTTGAAATCACTGAGGCCCCTTTTCATATAATAAATTTTGTTATTTAAGCAGTGTTTTAAAAAACTCACTTTGGGTCGAAATATCCCAAGGAATATAATTTACTCTACAAGCATAGACATGGGGAAATAATTACATTTCCTGATGTTGTTGAAATCCACTGCACCTTCGGGCCTTATTCTGTACTGTAATTATTTACAAATCAGAAAGGAACAACAATTATTTGTGAGCGCTGTAAGGGAAAGGTTTCATGTTTCACAATGTTGAGGGAGTAGTGTACAATTGTTTGAATTAAGTTTTTATTTGAGGCTACCTTTTAATTTTCAGGAAAATAGGTTGTCAAGGTTAACATAAAATTAGGAAATTTATTTTAGTAAGTTAAATGTCGCATTTGATATTGTGAGCGTGTGGAATGTTTTTTTTTGTTTTTGATTGTTGTCAAAAATTTGGTTCAGATCCTTTCTTATTTTAGACATTTTTTTGTTCCTCTAAGAATTTTGCTTATTTGAGCTAAAATTAATAATGTTGACATTTTACCGAATTATTAGTGACTAGATCATTCATGTAAAGTGCACATCCATAAGCCGATATCATTAACATCTTAGGCTTCAGGCTCTGGGTTCTAGAAGCACAGTGTGCAATATTAAGTCTTACTTGGTCCTTATTTTGTTTAGAGCCGTCGTGACAACGCTTTTGGCAAGATTTTTGCGATCAATTTCAAAATAGTTTTTGTGTTGGCTGGAAGGATTTGCAGGAAGCACATACTAAACCAAATTATGTATGGTGTGTCTGTGTGTTGTATGTGTGTGTGTTAAAGTTTTTTGGACTAACCTTTTTCAATTCTGTGATGTCTGATTTGTGAACATCTTGTCTCCAATTGCCACCGACTCCAGCTTCATAGGTCAACTGTAACACATACGTGGTAGGGTGAAAGGTCACATACTAGGTCAAAGGTTTTTAGAGGTCATCTTGTGCGAAGAGTTGAAGGAAAGGTTGGATCGCTTGCAACATTGTCATTCCTGACATTGACCCTGGTCAGTAACGTCTCCCTGTGGCCACGTGGGATACTTCTGATTTTTGCAGAAACACTAAGAATTTACAAGACAAGATTGTTGGAAGTTCAATTTTTCTTCAAATTGAAGTTTGACAAGGTCTTTCTCTTGCTGACGAAAAGAATTTCATATTTATTTCTTTGTTTGGCCCCAAAATGTCAGATAAAATAACACCGGGAGTGGTTTGGTGGTGGGGGTTTTTTTTCTTTTTTTTTTCTTCTTAAAAACATAAAATTAGGGTCCTATAGGCCTACTTGCATTTTCAGCATTAACAATTTTTCATCAGCATTAACATTTCAAGGAAATATAATATCCATATTGAAACCGTTTAAATGTTTGTCCAATGTACATCTGTTTATTTTTTCATGTCATCTAGATTCCTCGTGTGTGCCAACCCGGCCCCTTCATACAGTGGTCCCCTCCTCAGACCAGACAGCATCCCTGAAGACACACCCAGAGGCTGGCCAACAAGGGTGAGTCTGTTTTTAGTTTCGCTTGAGTATCTGTCAAGGAGTCGGACTTTTAAGAACACTGAAGAATAGCAACTGATTTAAAAAAAAACCACTTCTACTTGAGGCCAAAACTCAAATGCTGGCTATCACATGTTTTTATGGAGAATACGTACTCATTTTCAGATGAGAAGGTTGTGATTATTGTCGCACAAGGAGTTAATCACTTTGTTTGGGCATCTCGCTAATGGTGTGGACTCCTCATAAATGTAATTTTGTATACGTAGTAAAATTCAAATTGATTCTTGCCATTTTGCTTTGTAACAACGACCAACCAGTAAATAATGCTGCTTCCTGTGTGAATGTTTTTGATATCCCCGCATTAAATAGATGATATCCAAACCCTTTTTAATCTTTCCCCCGCCTCAAAGAGGATGGAAGACTATTACGTTAGTGGCTGTCCGCTTGGTCGGTCGGCCGAATTGTTTTCCCCCATGTTTCCAAAATTACCTTTGTTCGCATTATACTGACTATTCGACTAATTGCGATGTACGGCGAGCTCTCAAAGTTCGGATAAATTGGGCTGTTTTAGTTCCCCGGAGAAGGCCGAGCACCAACGTTTTAAGACCTTGGTTCGATTTACTGGCACACTGACTTAGCAAATTGGTGACCCACAGGGCACACGCCATGGTGAGTGCACCAAACTTGTTTGTTCTTCTGCCATCCAATGCCATTCTGCCATGCTATGCTCTCATACTTCATCGGACATAGCAGAGCTGGTTTCTGTGTGCCCACTGCATTATGTGGCCGTTGTTATGTTCCTTGGCTGTCGAGGCTTTGGCATATATCGTACCTGAGCCCACTGCGTGTGGATGAACGAATGTGAAAATTGTTACGGGAATCGGCTGTGATGTACTCTACCGCAAGCTCATATACGGTTGAATCTGTTCCCCTTGTTGGAATTTTGGAATGTCACCAAAATAACGATTCTTAGCGATTATGCTGTAAGAGTTAAGGAGTTCGTGGACCCATAATTGTTTTAGGTAAGCCTACCTTCTGTTCTTGTGTTAGCTTTGAAATGGAAGTACGGATTTGTCAGGTACGGATATCGGATTTTGCTGCATAATGAAGCTTCATTTATGGAAGTTGAATATACCTTTGTATTGTTGTGCACTGCAACCGGTGGCAGGCAAGCCCTTCTCACACGCAGGGGTCACCGGTCATGCACAATAAGGAAGGGACTTTTGGCGCGAATATAGGCATAGATGATAAATGTCGTTTCAATCACCAATGCCATGTGTCCCTTCGGGTCGTGGTGCATAGGGGGGGGGGGGTGGGGCTCATTTCTTGTTATGCTTTCTGGATTTTCTGTGTTCTGTGATGTATCTTGTGGTCAAAATGTTTAACGGGGGTCGGGTGGGGTGGTTGGGCGCGGGGGGTTGTGGTGTGGCGGCCTGGTTGGGTGTTTGTGGTTGGGGTGCGGGGGGGCGGTCGGGGGGGGTTGTGGCTGGGGGTTGGGGCGGGGTTGGTTGGGCTGGGTTTGGGCGGGGGTGGTTGGGTCGGCTGGGGCTGTTGGGGCGTGGTTTTGCGCCTGGGTGGGGGTTGGGGCGGGGTGGGTGTTGAGGCTGTGGGTTTTGGGCTTTGGGTCGTAGGTGGGTGTTGGGGCGTGGGTGGCTGTTGGGGGGCGGCGGCGTTGTGCTGGTTGGCGTGTTGGGGCGGGGGTGGCGTGTTGGGGAGCTGGGGTGGTGGTGTGTGGGGTGTTGGGTGGGTGTGTTTGGGGTTGTGTCCCGGGTGTTGGGGCTGTGGGCTTTTTTGGTGTCGGGGGCCGGGTTGGGTTTCCGTCGGGCGGTGTCGCTTCGGCGGCTGGTGTTGGCGGGCGCGGGGGCCATGGTTTCATCCGGTTTGTATTTGTGTAGGGGTGAGGGTGTATATGGGATGGGTGGGATGTGTGGGGGTGTTGCGACCTTCATGCATCCTTGTAACCTTGATGACCGCATGTGACCTAGTGACTCATGTGACCTGGGTGACATGTGACCTTGGGTGAAACCTAATGTGACCACCATTGGTGCCCTCATGTCCCTTCAATGCCTCATGGTGACCCTCGTGACCTCTGGTGCCTCATGCACCCTCGGGTGACCTAGGTGACCTAATGTGACCTTGGGGTGACCTCATTGACCTTGGTAACCTCATTTGAACCTGGTGACCTCATTGACCTTGGTTACTCAATTGACCTTGGTGCCCTTGTGACCTTGTGGACAGCTCATGTCACCATGGTGCCCTCATGTGACCATGGTGACCTCATGTGAACTTGGTGACCTCCATGTGACCTTGGTGACCTCATGTGACCAATGTGAACCTTGGTGACCTTTGTGACCTCATGTGACCATGGTGACCATCATGTGACCATGGTGACCTCATGTGAATCTTGGGTTACCTCATGTGACCTTGGTGACCTCAGTGACCATGGTGACCTCATTTGACCATGGTTGACCTCAATGTTACCTTGGTGACCTTTGTGACCCCTCCATGTCGACCATGGTGACCTCATGTGACCTTATGACCTCAGGTGACCTTCGGGTCGACCTTGGTGCACCTCATGTGACCTTTGGCCCCCTGACACAATCATGACGCATACGACCGCGCAGTCCCCCCCTCCAAAGACTGCAAATGTATTTTGGTGACAAATCTATTAAAAAAACTGCAAACAAATGCTAAACAATTAACAGAAAGACTGGTCCGGACTCATCGGGTATGCACAGATTGACAATTAGTACCCTTGACATTATTTGACTTCCCGTGACCCCCTGTGCTCTTTTGACCCTCAAATGACCTTTGGATCCTTTTATAACTCACATACTTTCAACAATAAACCTATTTGGGGTCTTTCCAATGACAAATGTCCTCAATCAACATTTTGATATGTGTGGATCCACAAAAGGGTTTTATTTATGAGACAAAACATTTTTATAATGATAATGAGTTCAACTTGTGGACTAAATCAAAGGCTTTCATATGCCAACCAATTGGTGCAAATTATTTATAACATTTTCGTTATTTTTCCAATCACCGAATACGATGGTGTCCGGGGTTATATAGGGACATTTTGTGACATAGAAAGTGAACCCTCATAAATAAGTTGTAAATGCAAGAAATGGTTGTTCACTGTCCTTTTATGATATTAAGGTGGCAGAATATAAGTAAAAAACATATGGAACAGATCACAATTAAAATATTTCTTTGGTTATTTCACTGTAATATTTCTTAAGTGCAAAATCAACGTGTAACATTTGGTGTCCGACTTTAAAATTTTTTGTTACATAGTGGAAATCGTGTGTGACTTCCATATTTTTGTCCAAATGAACTCTATATCAATTTATAATGATATATGACTGCAGGTACAAATCTAACAGCATTTCCGGACAATAAATTTTGTCATATTTCAGATTTAGCACAAAATCACGACGTAACTGTGGTGTCCGATGTTACACACGTTATAATTTAAATGCATTTTTGCTCTGTATTTTTTCACTGTTAAGCAGTATGCTTTTCCATACCATTTGAGAAAAGTACTTGGCTAACATATTTTTAAACAAAAAAAATGTCAATCCTTCCACTCTGTCTTTTTGTGAGTTTGGCACCTTTGATAGGGGTGTCTCGGACGTTACACGTTGAACTGCATTCAGTAAACGTTATAATTCATGGAAAATGCAGACTTGACAGTCCACTCACTGATATGTTGCAAAAACCAACATTTCCAATCTACAAAAACATCCTGATATTTATGTAGATCAATCACTTAATAGCATGCATCAATCAACAGGTAACAAGGACGCCGCGGTGTCCCAGTGTTACATGTTGATTTCCCCACACTAACTCTATGGGAGTAATATGACTTTCTTCAATATGCTTTGCTGTAATGTTCTGTCAAATTAACTCGATTTCATTTTTGACAAAGTGTATCATAACACTTGAATGCAAGAATTAGCTAAGTTGTATTTTTGAAATTCTTCATCATGTCACCTTTGAGACATTTTTTCATGGAAAGACCCAATTATACTTCCTTCTACTTTTCTGCAATTGATGCTGTGACCACAAAACCTAAGAAGAACTGGGACGGGATTCATGGAGTATACCCAGTTGAACCTCAATTGCCCCTACCGACCTTTGACCCTTTTTTGGAAATTTTGATACATTTCTCCAAATAAGTTGTCTAGCTACCAAACTGCTAAAGAACCAACGGGCCCCAATGCCCATGCACTATAGTCCAATGTACCTCTAATTAACTCGCATGCCCTTTGCCACATTTTGTCAAATCTATAAAACACTTCTACAAATAAAATGCTGTTACAACCTAACTTTAAACAACCACTGGTTCAGAACTTTTGGAGGGTATGCACAGATGACACTCTCTGAACCCCTATGTGACCTTAACAATATCTTTCTGCAATAGTCCTTAGAATCATCAAACTTTGCATAAAACTACTGGCACCGACCTGGGGTTTCTAATTTCTATTGATCTCTAATGACCTGATGTTACCAATCCTATTTTGAAAAAAAAATCTTAAACACACGCTTTCTAAAAAAGAGTCAAAATCCCAAACTTGCACACAAGAACTCTTCATCCTTACAAACTACCCCAAATACTCACACACCCCATCCCAACTCCAACCCAATCCACGAACCAAAATGATGGGCGGAAGACTTTGTTAGTGATCCACTTGTTGTGGTATTTAACTTATTGCTACCTAGGGTTTTTTAAGTAGGCTACAGTAGATGCAACTCATACAATGCATCGAAAATAAAGGGGCGGTTAGAGAGTCATGGTAAATGAAATTATTTTAGGCTTATATGGATATTTGCATGTCAAAATATAAACGTAATTTAAATTAATGAAGAAAATAGCTTTGAATTTTGAAATGCTATTGTTCAATTTTCAGAGTAAATTTGATTGGCTATTAAAGCTATGTTTAGCCTTATGTTTTGAGTTGTTTTCTTTAAAACTTGGCAGATTCTTCCATGCTACCAATCAGGCAGCTACCATACCTCCCCTACTATCACTGAAGACCTGAGCCAAAGAAAACCCACCTCGCGTCCTCCACGGAAGACCTCGATGCCGAGGTCGCTGCCTCAGTGCTCCCCACCAACTTTTCCCCGTCCATCCTGGAGCGAGCAGCCAAATCCCTAACACCGGATATGAAGATTGGCAAGCCACTTGGCACTGCATCAATCTGCTGAAGGCAGATCCTGGAAAAGCCAGATCATTGCTGAGCTGCAAAGGTTGAAAGGTAATTGCGCAAAGGATGGATGTTCAAGGTCCATCCCTAACTGACTTAGCCCGGAGGCAACTGCAGTGCAGCCTCAAGGGGGCAGCAGACGCAAGAGGCCTCACTTCCCATGTTCTACGGGTGAGGTATCATTGGTCAATGATCAGTGGCGACACGGCGGATCCAAACTGTCGGAAGGCCAAACACAACACGACCCCTGGAATTCCCTGGGAACAGTCGGTCAACGAATTGGGGATGGTATGGATGAGGACCTTGAATGATTCTTCTGCCTTGGACATGCGGCAGAAATCAACTCAAACCATGTTAACCAATCCAAACCGAATAAGAGGTCAGTACCAGTGCCATTTCGCAGGAGGATCTCAGCTCGCAGAGTCACGATGTTGGGACTGCCATGGAACACGGGGAATCAATGCCATCTTGAGGATGTGCTTCCTCCCGGGACTGTTGCTGAAATCCCCCACCCGCACGTCCCCTACACAATGGTTCTAACCAGCGATGCCAGAGTTGCTCAGGCAGACTGCTCGGGAAGGAAATGGCCGACGCGGGAAGGAAGGGGAAATCAAGTCAGTTTCAGTCCCGAGGATGTGGCTAACCTACAACGAATAGCTGAGATGGCAGCAGCCACGGCACCATTCCGACATGCAACCCTTTAGCGGTTAAGATGGAACCTCTTAGGACCTTGGGCAATGATGGGGAGGAAACGCGCATTTGTGAAAAGGGGAGGGAAGAGGAAGAAAGAAGAAAGAAGAAGAAGAAGATGGAGTGGAGAGGAACTTACGTGGATGCAGGGTGTGATGGTTAGCAGCTCCTGCTGTTCACTACATGACACTGCAGAGCAAGGTTTGTGATTCTGTCATTCTTTTGTGTATCGCAATCTAAAAAAAAAATATGGGATTTCAATCAAGATAGGTGAAAATTTGGAAATAAATATTCGTTTTTGTGAGAGGCAAATTAAGAAAAAGTACTCTCAAACTTTTAAATCCTAGCAACACTTTGTAAGACCCTTGTGGTGTCTGTTATAAGCATGGAGCCATCAATTAGCAATGAATGCACTTAAGATAGAATTAAGTTTAACATTTTAATTAATTTAAATTGGTTGTTTTTTCCTTAATTTTTAGCTGAATCTTGAAAGCATATTTCCAAAATAAGACTGAAATTGATGAAAATTGAAATTGCTCTGACCTTTTTTTTGATGATGTATTGTGGGGCATTTTACCAGAATAAATTGATTTCTTTGGTTTATTTTTGGTGGTGATGGATTGGATGAAATTTGCCATTCTGTACTGCAATTACTCACACTCAAATTTTCATTAAACTGAGTGTGTTGTGCCCTTGAAGTACAGTAATGATAACACATTGCAATTAGAGTGCAGGGGTAGAATTTCGCGCGAGTCGACTCACGCAGAGACTCGCGCAGGATTGATACAGCACGAGTCCATGGGACTCACGTAGAAACAAGGACATCATTGATAATCAAGATTGAGAAATTTGTGCGAGTCTCTTGACTGGTGACGCAAAAATTAAAAATATATTTGCGCGAGTCAACTTGGACTCACGTGCTCTTTACGAAATTCACCCTCGGAAGTGAGACTTTGTCTTGATTGTTGGCCAACATTTATTTATGTATTCAGATGATTGCGCAAGTGCCGGAGAACAAGAAGCCTGCCCCTCAAACTCAATCGGTAGGCACGCAGTGTGATTCTCCCTCCATCCCCTGCCGAGTGTCTTCCCCACTCCCCCTAGCCACCTCCCAACAATCTCCCTCCAGTCACCTGTCTGATCCTGCCTCCCCTGGAGGAGGGTTTGACGCCGCTCCCTTTATGCCTCACCCTCCTGTGGAGATTGATGCGCAGACGGAGAGTAACCACGACACGGCTCTGACCATTGCGTGTGCGGGTGGACACGATGAATTGGTGCAGATGCTGTTGGATAAAGGGGCTAATATGGAACACAGGGATAAGAAAGGTAATTATCAAGAAATCAATTATAAATTAATTATAAGGCAACTCGCTTTTCGATCCTGTTTCTTAAGGTGTCTGATGTTACTTGAATGACTTAGTTTGTTGATTAAAAACCAAACTTCTGAAAAACCAAGTTTATGCTGATAAACTTGGTTTTTCAAATGAAAATTTTTGCTTTTGCCAAAAATCCATGATTTTTGATTTGCTTTGTCAAAAACCAGTTTTCAAGTTGATAAACATTTGTATGTAATTTTTTTTGAAAAACTTGTAATATTAGCCACTGAAGGTTAGCTTAGATTTTAATCGGGTTGTTAACCAAAAATCTTGATGAAAAATTTGTAAAAAATTTAAGTAAATAAAAGAATAAAAAAATAACTCTTTGGACATTAGTAGCCTTGCTTAGTTCATTCTTGCCTAATTGAATATTAAAGTGTGCCACCAGCGGTTGGTTGCCTCAGAGATGTTGATGTTTTCAGATAGATCATGGAGAAAGTCGAATCCAAAGTTCAGTGTAAAACAAACTTTAACACGTTTGTTTAGTTTGCCAAGATGATGGTGTTTGCTTGCGAAGGCACCCTGACAACGGTATTTACATAACTAAATCATTTGCTCATTCTGTCGATCACACAGACTAGTAATAATATCTAGTACATGTCTAATATATAGTCGGTTTATATATATGTTCTATAATATACTATGAAAACATACATATTATGTTTTTAACATAATATGTTTTTTCTTTTTTTTATTATTGTTATTTTGCATTATTGTTAAAACATAATATGTAATTCAATGGTGGTATTTAAGTGTTGAATTCAGTGGTGACTGGGAAGGGATGGACCTTTGCAGTTCAAAAAAGTGGATGCAAACACTAACTGATTCAGAACAACCGGATTTCAAATTACCAAGAATTTGTGTATGTTAGATGGCATTAATAAAGTCGTCCTTATTCTGTAATTGCCGCTGTTGCAACAGGTTTTACCCCTCTGATCCTAGCGGCTACAGGGGCCACTACAAGACAGTCGAGATCCTCCTGAATCACGGGGAGACATCGAGGCACAGTCAGAGCGTACAAGGACACACACTTATCGTTGGCTGTTCGGTGGCAGATATGATTGTAAGTATTTAGAAAGAAGGTATTGATAATCATCACGGCTTGTTTGGTAATTACAGGCCAGAGTTAAATAGTTCATTACATGTGTAGTGGATACATGATATGGTGTTTGCTTGAGTCTTGGACATAGGTTAGTGGATGGTGAGCATACATCCATAATTTAATCTCTATAGTGTGTGAGTTAGGTTAGGGTGGCAAAGGGGTGGAAAGTTTCCGGGAATTTGGAAACTTCCCGGAAACTTTCCGGGAATTTTGAAGGCCCGGGTAATATTGGGAATTTTCTGGGAATTTTCAATTTTGGCGACATTTTAAGTTTAAACATTTTTTAAAAACATTTTGTCCCAGGGAAAAAATAAAACCCTGTTAGGCTTTTCTGTCAATGTGTACTGTGCTAATATGACATTGCTATAGGCTAATTAATAAAGGCTTTATTCAGATGTTTATCAGAAGCAAAAGTATCCTAAGTCAGGGCACTTAATAGAAATCTAGCCAAAATCGTCGTCGAAGGTCAAATGTGCATTCCAAGTTAACTACCACAATATATATATTTGTAAAGGTTTGTTTTCTGTTTTGCACTATAATAGACTTAAACTCATTGGAAGTAGTAGTGGTTTCTAAAATCGCAAAGACTAATTTGATCAGTTATTACAAAATTTTACAAAAACTTGAAGATCGTGCTATTTGGTTCAAGTATTAATTTAAAAATTTTTATGATACTCTATTCATCACAAAAAATTACCATCTAAAATACCAGGAAATATTCACAAATTAGTAAAAGTGTAAATAGCCTGCTTGTAAAATAATTAAGCCACTTGTTTTCTTTGAATCGGGAGGAGCAAGACTTTAACGAATGGTTTTAATAGCATTTTTGTATACCTAATTGGCCACTTAAGGGGAAAATCATTTCTATTAGAGGTTTTTTTTATAAAATACCCACCATTTGATAGAGGGGTCAACTGCAGCACGTAAACATTTTGAATTTCTCAAATCGGATCTACGGTTGCGGAGATATTCGAATTTTAGTATCGTACATTGAAGAAAGGGGAGACCATTGTCAAAGGTCCAAATCTTTTATTTTTCTTTTATTTCTTATGGCCACTCATGTCACAAAATAGCATCTTTATGCACAAATTCATAATAAATTATATCTTAAATACTATACAAGATACAGACTAGAAATTTTCAGCATATCTACTGATATAAGCCGGCTTTATACATTCAATACAGAAGAAACATCTATTTGCGGTGTAAATAGAACCTATTGCATAGGACATGATTAAAAAATGGGTACATTTCATGATTTTTAATAATTTTTGAAAGGAAAAAAAAATTAACATAATCTCAATCTCTGTACATGGGTAGATACTTCAAATGTATCAAAATCACCCTAAGGCATGTCTCTATGTAAAAGTAAGTTCTCACTTCCTTTGCGATCTTTCATTCTAATTGCATATTTGTGTGGGGGGGTGGGGGGGGTGAGGGGTAGATCTCCTCTGCAAACAGCTATTAGGTTTAATATACAAAATACAATTGAGTAATGAATGGAACCGAATAATTTTTTTTGTATGCTACGAAAATTAATCAATGGATTATTGCACCCCCACTTTGAAGTTTTTAAGTCATGTGCATGAATAATGAACTCAACAAAGGTCGTCTGAACGTCTTTTGGTTGAAAACTCTATTTGAAAATACAAGAATAAAATGGGGATGGTGACCAATAGGGCAAGTCAAGACGAAGAGCTTCGGTCACCCATTAAAAATAATGTGATACGTGGACTTATTACGTAATACATCCTTCAACAACTATCCTACCTCATTAGGTATCTTTATTATTGAAATGCGAAGGGGAAGCTACTCTCCTCACACAGCACAAACGCACTAGAAAGTGAAAAAATGTGTGACCAAACCTACGGAAGCGTGCGTCATTGTCAACTAAAGAGCTGTCAATCACAGACGTAGGGCTGTTGTACAGCCTGCCAATGGCGAAGGATTTTTCCACTTAATTCTTTATTTCCGCCGCGGAAAGAAAGAAATTGCACCCAAATTACTTCGGGAAAAAAAAATATGTATTTTTATATGTAAAGAATTCTACATACTTGATATTATTTGTAAAAATGAATACTTCGTACTGAAAAAGACTGCTAAAAACTTTAAAACATCATAGCTTTTGGTCAACACGGTCAATTTGGAAATATCAAATTGGGCTGAGAAGCTGATCATCTGAACTTCTCAAAAATCCAATCGGCGAAGCGGATACCAACAACCACAGCGAGAGGATTCCAATTTCATTCATAAATCTATATTTAGGATATTTACGGAGACCTCCGAAATTGGTGCCGAGTGCCAACGGCTATATTTAGGCGTTATTTTAATAGGACACGCACACTCTGCAGCAGCAACGAGGACACTTCTTGAAATCCACCCTCGATGATACTTTGGCCCTTAACAAAACAAATGACAACGTTTCTCTCTCCCGTGTTAGTCGGAAATGGTATAAAAATCATGCAATGCTATATTTGAAGGATGCTGAATCGTCGCAGCATTATTTTGTCTATAAACAGCTTTTGTTTCTGTAAAAACTCAAAATAATTCCAAGAGTTGTGAAACCCACGAACAAGTCTGGGTGCACGGTTTCCGGTCACCGCTTACTAACTGGGGATTGAACTGCCTACCCAATCACCTAAAATGGGCTACAGATAAAAAAAATTGGAAATTTGGATTTCCAAAGCTGTGGCGTAACCGGGCCTTTGCAAATGGGGTGGGAATAATGGATGCCTAGCATTTTCTTCGAGGGGGTGAATTTTTGGACGTTTCTCCATATAACACCAACATGTTTTTAAAAAAACAAACAAAAAAGGTCCATTTCATCTTGTTTGAGGCTGGTTGGGGGAAGGGGAGCACCCTCTGCTCAGATTCCCGCCCATTACCCGTTTCCAAAAGCAGTTGAATTGGCGAAATTTCCCACTGAAAATTTCATGCTTGTTATCCTGAAAATTCAAACCACTTCCGTAAGTTGATTTTTGAAGATAATTTCTCACTAAATCTAAGGTAACTCCCATGTGTGTTACACGGGTTACAGGATACCAACTACTACATGAGACCAATATCTAGTGAATCGAAAATAAACTGAACCAACATGTATTTTTTTTGTAAAGAAGTTGGTGTTTTTCATTTTCCTCAGTGTTAAACATGCTTGTTATGCTATTTATGTTCTAGGGTGTAGCATTTCAGTTTTATAGAGTACCGTATTTCCTAAGCGGACAAAAAGGACCCGTCACCAAAATTCCCGAAAATTTTCTAAAATTCCTAAAATTCCCATAAATTCCCGTTAAGTTCCCCAAAATTTCCATGGAAAATTCCCGCTCTGAAAATTCCCGGGATTTTGCAACCCTAGAGTTAGGAACTCAATGACTCTAAGCTTTCCAAGAGAAGGAAGAAATATAATACTATAAGATCTCCATTATAATTACATATTTGGCTGAAGAAAATGTTTCAGTGTACTGATAAGGTTTTTAAAAAAAAGCTCTTTAGCAGTCTGTTAAAGCCTTGTGATCTAATTTCTGACTAGTTCCATCTACAGGTGTAGACCTCTCTGTTATCTCGGGGTCCGAACAAATAGCAACCGCATGTTTCCGACGACACCCCTCTCAGTCTGTCTGGCGGCCTCTGAGCTACGTCACCACATCAGCTCTCTTGATATATGATCCGAAAATCACTCCAGGTAAGAAAAGTAGTGGTTTTAGAGACCAAGCCTACCTAATTATTGCACATAAATTTTCTTTTCATCTCCATACCAATAAACATCCGAACTTCACTTGTGAAAATTTTATCCTTCGAAGACTGTGCATAGCTTTAGAATTGCCATGTATGTTTGCATATTTTGCTTAAAGTTGGGTGACCAAAACGACAACCCCACTTCATCAAAACGGAGATTTTTGGTATCAAAGATATTTCTTATATTCCATTACCCCGTACATGTTAGGACGCAGACATTGTTTCCTTTCATGATGTGAACAAAAAGGGCTCCAAATGTGGTCAACCACATTAAAGGTAGCTTTTTGTCCAATTTATGTCTATCGTGTTCTCTACTTGCATATGAGGGCCTGGCACTTGAATACACTCGCCACCAATTATCGTGGGAGGGGAGGGAGTGTGATTGGGTCACTCACCTTTTTATTAATAACTTTTTTTTTCATTTTCTTCTGATCTACTTTGTGTCTATATTCCTTACATTTATCTCACAACATACTTTGTCTCTTTGAATACAATTTTATAAAGAAAAAAGGAGAGAGGATAGAAAAATAGAAAAATCACATTCCCAACAACTCAGATTTAGTCAACACAAGTTAAAAACCCCATCCTCACATTATCTTTCAGAACGTGCGCAAGCTTTGGCATCTCCCCCTCATGCTTTCTGTATGAATGGCCACACAGCTGCAGTGAAGCTCCTCGTTGGACATGGTCAGTACATCAATGCCCAATTGAGACCATCGCAACACTTCTCTGACGCTAGCGTGTTTCCAAGCACAAGGACGGAGGTGTCATTCTGTTGGTGGATCGAGGGCCAATTGGAAGCACAGCAAAGGTAAAGGCATAAATAGGCTCTGTAGGCAAACTTTTGAACAATACAAATTTTTCTTATTTTATCCTCCTGGCTTAGTAGAAGGGGGATTTTTCATAGTTATGTGGCTGTTCGGGTCTTTCTCCTCATGTACCCATCAGACTCCTGACCCAATCTAGATAGCATGTTGCACACAGGACCTTAGTCTACTGCTACTTGCACTGTGACACAGGTCTTAGACCAAAGGTCAATGGTCATACTTTTAGATCTTGTGCTAAATTAGCATAAATAATCATTTTGGTGCACTATGTGTAATTGTTTTTGCCTCCTTAAATCGTACAAACTGGACTATATAACGTTTTAAAAGAAAATCAGCAGGTGTAAAATGTGTTGAGTTTCTCCTATAACCAAATATTTCGGGGAAAAAAGTCCTTTGGGAAAGTGTTTATTTTGGGGCCTGAGAAATTCGATGGCAAAAAAAAAAGCAGAAAAATTGTTTTTTGGACCGCCATTTTATTCTTTTAATTCTACGGTTATCATAATTATGTCTTTCAAGACAAGCTATGTCAGGAAGATGGTTTCTGTTCTAGGTACATCTTGAAAAAGTGTCATAAAGAATGACATCTCTCCATTTTATGTTTGCTGAGAATTGGCTTGTAAATCATGTCAATTATAAAATGGGGGTGTACTACACAACAAGCAGTTTGATAAATTTGGAGACCAAGTTATTAGTCTTGTAAAACAGAAATTTGAGAGGACCGATCTGCATGCCGATTAAAAAAAATTTTGTGGCCGCCAGCTTGAGCTGTCAGACCACTTAGCAAGTGCCGTTGGGCGTGTGTTGTGGGGATGTGTGTGTACACAAATTGTTAAGTTTTTTTTAAATTGACCTCAATCTGAAAAGGTTTAAAACTTCATTGAACCAAACGTCTGACATAGGTGCACCATGGGACCGTCCTATGTTGATCGGCAAGGTCATATTAAAGGTCAAAGGTCATGTGCTGGTCAAGTTGAAAATGGCTAAAATGTCAATTCATCTAAATTGAAAACGTGAAGTTTCAATTGGAACCAAACTTTTTCATAGGTGCCCCATGCGATCCCTCATATGTTGATGAGAATGGCAAAGGTCAGCTGCCAGTGGTCAAAGGTCATGGGCGGCCCACAGCTTATATTCTGAATATAGCAGCGCGAAAGCCAGACGCGAATTCTAGTCTGGTTTGTGCAAAAAAGTGATCACACCCAAATAAATGATAGAACATTTGTACAAACCTTTTGACATCAGCAATGGTAAGAAAGCCATGGCTGCTATTTCTTTGACTCAATTTAGTTATCTTAATTAATGATTAGAGCTTCCAGACTTGTAACATGCTCTCAACATGCCCTATCATGTCAATTTTGTAATATACTGTGCTAACAACTTTTTGTACTCACACCGAGGAAAAAATAACTTTTTCAGACTGGCGTAACACCCCTCATGGAGCTGCCTCAGGTGGTTATGCAGACGTTGGTCGTGTACTCTGAGAAAGAGCTGACGTGAATGCACCCCCCGTAACCATCATCACGGACACCGTCGCTGACCATCGCGCTGACAAAGGTACTACAGATTTGTGGAGTTAACTTCTGTCCCATGGTTCAGCTGTGTAATGTTGAAGACAGAAAGGCAACTCCCATATGGCTAGCTTGCAATGGTAAGTTAAAATGCTAGAGGCATTGTTATTGTCTAAGGATATTCCAAGGCTCTGGACTTGTTCCCGTTTATTCTTTTGAATGGGCACAAACACACTATTTTCTCTGATTACCGATACAAGGGCAGCGAGTGGGCAGATGTTGTTTTTTGCACCTACGCGGGTCAAAGTCCATATTGAGAAATAAAATAGAACTGCGCACTACTACTGTGTCACACTCGATCACCTCAATCTCCTAGTACGTTCCCATTCAAGCTTGATTAATGCCTTTTCATTTTTACGTTCATTTTAGCGAAATCCCTATGATACCCACTGTAAAATTTGCAACCCCTGAGTGCGCACTCGTCAGGGGCCAATGATCTAGCAACACTGACTCCTCATTTTGCTACGCTCAAAGCAAGTTGTGTGCTCTTATGTGCCTTGAGAAGTTTGCAATTTTTCAGCGGATTTTATCTTTACTCACCTATCGTACCATAACTACGGTGTTCACGCATTTTTCTGACAATTTTTGTTCGTTTGCATGCTTCAGCCCCATCCAATTTGTTACCCCCCAACCCAATCTGCGTCGTTTGAGTTGAGTCCGTGTGTGTACTTTTCCGCACAAAAGATGCGGCTAGTCACACGTGTATACAGTGTCTGCTCGGGTGACCCCTTCGAGTAATTTCCCACTTCATCTAGCATGTGAGTTGGGGAGCTTAGTGTGCTAAGGTTCCTGAGTATTTTGTCTCACTTTTTCATCGCTACTTTGCTGTTTTCTCGCGGTCACTTTCACCGCTACTCTACCGGTAGGTAACCGGGCACGACACCAT
Organism: Ophioderma brevispina; assembly: GCA_023653785.1. Lineage (NCBI taxonomy): Eukaryota > Metazoa > Echinodermata > Ophiuroidea > Amphilepidida > Ophiodermatidae > Ophioderma > Ophioderma brevispina. Next base: position 24,054 of record JAMKCH010014093.1, read on the forward strand.
GAAAGGGATAGTCGGCCTTCTGGGCCGAAAGGTTCTACTCGGATTTTGCAGCAGATTAACATGGTTCGCACCATCTGCTTCATGTGCACGGGCGGTATTTGAGCCCCCACCGCTGTCCCCGTGACTTTACGGGGGGTCTGCGGGTCAGTTTATTGGTGTTCCCGTCACCGGGGGCCCCTCTACCATTATTACGGCCGGGCCTTACCGTTCACAGGACTCTTAGACTGGTGATTCTTTTTTCAGCGGCCATTTTGTGATATTTACCGTGGAATTTTTACTGCTTAGACTCATTGGGTTCCGACTAAAACATCGCGCTGCGATACGGCAGTTTCTTCCATATCTCAACATGACCCGAAACCGGAGTACGTGCTTCTCTGAGTTAGGATTCAGCCCGCGTGTTCTTCGGTTTTTTTCCCCGCTACGGGGGCCACACTACCGTTGTCACGGCCGAGCCTGACCGTTATGGGGAGTGAGGCGGGACACTTTGTCCGGCGGCCATTTTGGAATTTTTTGCCGTCCGATATTTTACCGCTAAACCTCATTTTGTTCCGAACTAAACATCGCGGTTCACATAAACAAATTCATCCCATTTCAACATACCACGAACCGGAAGTCTGTGCTTTCTATGGGAGTTAGGCTCCAGTGGGATTTTTTCACGTTGGAGGCGGGCATTAACCGTTCAACTCGGTGGTTTTGGGCTGGATGGACTCAATTGTATGCTAGCTAGGTACTTAGCGAGATCTCCCGGTTATGTTTCCTTAAAGCCCTAACCGACCTTTTTAGGTTCTTCCGCTCAAGAGGATGGAAGGCTATTAATTTAGTGGCCGTCCGCTTGGAGGTCGTTCCGTGCGAAATTGTTTTCCAGTTGCCAAAATTGCCTTTTTTGCACATTATACTGACTATTCGGTTAATTGCGATGTACGGGCGAACTCTCAAAGTTCGGATAATTGGGCTGTTTTTAAGTTCCCCGGGAATGCCGCGGAGCCACCAACTGTTTTTAACTTTGGTTCGATTTAACTGGCAACACTGACTTAGCAAATTGGTGCACCACAGGCACTGCCAGGGTGATATGCACCAAACTTGTTGTTCTGCCATCCAATGCCATCTTCCACAATGCTATGCCATCTCATTCGTCATCGGACATCGCAAGCTGGTTGCCTGTGTGGCCCTTTGATTATGTGGCTGTTGTTATGTTCTTTGCTGTCGAGGCTTTGACAATATTGGTAACCGCTGAAGCTCCAACCTGAGTGTGATGAACGCATGTTAAAAATTGTTACGGGGATCGGCTGTGATTTACTATATTTTCAGATTGATCTTCGGACTCTGTCTAATACCCAAGATACTTGTTGAATTGGAATGTCAACAGATAACGATTACATTATCGGATTATGCTGTAAAGAGTTAAGGAGTTCGTGGACCCATAATTTTTTAGGTTAAGGCTACTCTGGTTTTGTTTTGAAGCTTTTGAGTACATTTAATGAAATATCGATTTTGCTGCCTAATGGAAACTCATAATATAGCATTTTTAGTGTGTGCACTGCACCAAGGTTCATTGCCCACTGTTTAGCGTACCTCTGATAGGCAAGGTCTTGCCCATGAGCGCGGCCAAGTCCAGCCAGCAGTCAAGCACACGGCGAGGTTGCGCACCCCGTAGACAGCACGCTGTACTGCGTGTAAACCTTGAACTGAGGTGGTGAAATATCGCGGTTTTTTTCGTCACTTAAAACCACTACGGCTTCATATTATCATCATTTTACAGTAGAATATATCTTATCTTGGTCTCTTAGGGTTCTTTTTAGTGAAAAGT
>JAMKCH010014094.1:0-24223 GCA_023653785.1 Ophioderma brevispina
TACCTTCCAAGCAACCAATCACATCATGCTTAGTACAGATAAATAGGCAGATTACCCAGGGAGTTAACAAAAAGCAGTCTTTTCATTCAACAAAACTTACCACCAATAACAATTTCCAAATTGTCCTCTCGATAACACGCAGAAAGTTGGATGCTACATATTGGATACAGGCGTCTAATAGCCAGCGAGATTCTTTGTGAACTGGATCGGCCCACTTGAATCGGGGTAAACGCTGGATAATTTAATCTACTAAGGGTAACCATGGTTACTAGCTGTTCATGTGTGTGAGGAAAAAGAAGAACTCTGATCAATTCAAAAGACCTTTTTAAACTAGCCTTGTTCAAGGCGCTCTACCATCTTCATTCATTGGTTCACACGTCTGATACAAAACTGTCACAGATCATATTAAACAGAAATCATGTGAAGAGTGGAACATATTCCCCTCCCTCCCCCAAAACTAAAGAAATAGCAATAACCCATGGCGAGCAATATCATTTTTATATCAAGCACCTAATTTTGATTTTGAGCTGAATGTCTCCAATTTTTGCCCTGGCCTATTGTCAATGCTTCCACTTAGCAAGTTCAATATGTCAACTTAGCCCTTTTGAAGCTTACCTGCCCTCCGTTTGAAGGCTTCTGGCAATCCCTTATCATGCCTTATCTTTCAAATCAAACAAAACTAATATAGTACATTACAGTGTACCTTGTTCATTACCACCCTGTAACTCTGTACCACCCCCAATTCATAATTCAGACTTTCATTGAAATATGATGGTGTTTCATACCACCTCATGCCTTGCCAAATTTTGTGTTTTAATTTCTGTAAAGCTTAAAGCCACTATCAGTGATTCCACACCGAAAAGCCAAAATATTAGATTTGACAGGATAAATCGTAGAAATGAACAGGATAAGCCTGTAGAATTTTCTTAAATTCTCTTAAGGTCTTTTTTGTAAACTGAAAAAATTGAGAGAAAAAGTCAGAGAACAGCGTTAGGGAGGAGCGAGTGACCTAGGTCAAACACAATCGTTTACCCCTCACTACGAAAAGGTTTGACACCTTTGGTAGTTAGAATGGACCCTCTAACAGGGTGAGTCAAAAAAAAGTACAACACCCAAATTGAGCATTTTTCATGAAAACCCTCTGTGGCTATTCATATTTTCCTTTTTTATACATTTCACGTTTGTTACTCTCTCATAATAAAATCGGCATTAAAATTGACTAACCCGTTCAAAAGTTACCGCTGCGGAGTGAAAGTACCCATTTTGAAAGACCGAACAGTTACACACGCAAGAGTAACCCAAAGAGTGCTCTTAGTTTTACATTCAGCTTGGTCATTTGTAGCAATCCTCCATTTAACATTTGGAATAAATGTAAGGGAAACACAAATGATAATCAGTCTTGTTGGGTGGGGTGAGGGCGTGGGAGGGGTAAGGGGGATCCGCACTCAAAATTTTTTGTGTTTGACCCCCTACTGGACACAATAGAGATCAGGAAAAGTAATACATTGATATTATTGGACAGGCAGTTACCGTGTTCACCTTTGTAAAATGTGTTTTAGTGATGCCCAAAAGTTAAATGGTTCCCACTGCCTGGTCCCCCATTCCCCAAAATTAAAATGTCTGGATTTACATATGGGTAAGACTGTAAAATGGAACCAGATATCAAAATAATATTTAATTAAATCAATTTTTGGACTTGAAGCAACAAAATGCAGCATCCTTTTTTTATTATTTGGAAAAAAACCAAGAAAAACGAAAAAAATAAAAAACTTAAAAAAAGCAAAAAATAAAAAAACTTTCCATTTTAAATATATCTGTTATTTCATTAAATCTTAAGTTAGTTCTACATATCATCAACACATGTCGTGCGTGGCAATTTGAATAAGCGCCAAAGAAATCAATACCAGTTAAATTATTTTGAAGACCCTCACGAGTAGTAGTAATGAGTCTCATGTACAGTCAGTGTGCAATGTGTTTGGACGAAATTGATACCTTCACAAAAGACTGTAAAAAAAAAAGCTTTGAATGGCTTGATCGAGTTTAAAAATTATTGTGAAAGCTGAGTTATTTGGGAGTACACAGACTACCAAACATGAATAATTTGATAATTCTGTTCATTGTTTCTTCATAAAAAAAAAATCACCCATTGGTTGTTACGTTTTTAGATCACCCTGTATTCACGCTAGTAGGTAGTACTCTCAAATTTGGTGTCACGTTGTCAATAGGGTATAATTTAAGTTTACACGGGGTCAACTTTTAAAATGCTCCACATTATGTTGAACAAATGTATGCCCGATGCCGTTAGTCATAAAGATTCCAAAAATGTATAGTTTTTTTTTTTTTTTTTTTTTTTAATTAAAATCAGTATTGCTGAGTGAGGTGTATCCGGCCACCCTCGTTAACGGGGACAAAACGGTGTTAAAACTTTGGTATAACTAACTTAACTAACTTCCAATCTATGACCAATGGTTGTGGGAGTTATTGGAAAAATGGCTAAATGGTAAAAAAGGTTTCAATTTTGTAAGGGGTCAAAATCAGAAGTTGCTCCAATTTTGTTGAAAAATGAAGAAGTTGTTTATCAGCTTAATGCATCAAAATAAGGAATATTTGTACCACCTGCAGTGTATAGTTATCAGGTTATGCGATTGAAATAGGTCATAGGGTAACATAACCCAATTGGCGTTCCCCCTTCTTTGGACCCTTTCCCCGTAAGTAAACATTTAACATAATCAAAACTAACTTTTTGAGGAGTCCTCTTACCTCGGCAATAATTTGCAGTATTAAAATATAATCAGATGAACTTTTAATTTTGACCCCGTACAAATTGAGATTGACCTTTTTTACCATTGTAGCCTTTTACCCTAAACTCCAAAACCAATGGTCGTAGGTGGTTCAAACCCTATACATTTTTGAAGCCTTATGATTAGATGGACAATATGGCAGAAATTGCAACACAATTGGGGCATTTTAAAAGTTTGACCCCTGTGTAAACTTAAATGGCCACTATTGAAAAAGTGATACCACAATTTGAGAGTACTACCTACCTTAGACATTGATGTAAGGGTCCATACTAACTACACAAGGTGTCAAACCTAGTCTGTAGTGGGAGGGAAACCGAAATCCTTAAATAAGGCCCCTATGATATTCAGCTCATGCTCTAAGTGTTCAAGATATGAATTTCCATTGAATTACAGGTTGTAGTAAGTGTCGTACGCGACAGTAATGACTAAAATATCCGATTTTGTCGTAATTAGGTTGCTTTTGGGCTTATAATTTGTAGGATATGGTAGGATACATATGCTTGTTACAGAATGCAAAAATCTGATTTTGATCAATTTTTTATTTGATTTAGCATCTCCTTATAGTGCCTTTAATTTATACATACTGCGTAGACTATAGGTAAGGTGCTTAACCAAAGAAAACTAACAATCAAGGATTAACCACAATTAATGAGTACACTCTCACTCACTAGATCGGTCACAGCAACTTCACTGCCTTGATGTATGCTAGCTCCTGGATACTGGCAAAACTTCGATGACTCCATGTCCTGTCTAAATATTTTACAAGCCCCCGCTCAACAGCAACAATTTTTTTTCATGCCATTATGTTCCTTTAAATTTGGTTCTGGCCTTATCCCCCAGGCCTTTTGATGTACTTTGCTCAATCTTTCTTTTGTCATATTTCCAAACTACCATTCTGTATCAATATCCATCAGGCAACATTCATAAGTGGCCTGCTATGGCCCGTTCATTAGTATTAACACAAGAAGGGCCCTCAAGTTTTTTGTAATATATTCTCAATTGAGTGATTTAGTGTATTTATAACCGGTTTTTACACCTGTGACAATTTGCTTATTGTAAGTAATTTCACCTTAAATTTCACAATTTTGGTGTCAGTGCAAGACGTCACCTTCAACTATTGATGGAGGTACACACTAGCATTCAGTTTCTATAGTTGGTATACAATCCGCATATCGAAGTGCTATGCCAGTTTACAATCAATGGTTGTGGTAAATAATTTCTTCTTTTCATTAAAAGGCCAATTTTTTTTAAATATGAAAACAAAGTTCATCTGGCCATGACCAGTCACTCTATAGCTGAACTGCGGACCTTCTATAGCTAACTGGTAAACCTCATGCTTAGCTATTCAAGCTAGACACCCCTCCATCTGTAAACATTACAACCTCACTCGACACAGGAGTCATAAGGTGGGTTAATACTTCATCAACACGATGCCTGCAGATGCTAACCTTTCCAAATGCTTTTTACGAATGCATTTGATCATCATCCGGGCGCAAAGCCTGTTCGAAAGACCAGTGTCGCCGATGTCTGCCGATGTCTGCGAGGAAGTATGACACACCAATATATATCTGATAACTTCATTGATCAAGCTATTCCAGGTAGACATATGCCCTCCATCTGTTACCATTACAACTCACCCTGACAAGGAGTCATAGAGTCTGTAGCTATCGCTTCAGCTATTCCAGTTAGACATGTCCCTCCATTTGTTACAATTTACAAATCTCACCTGGACACAGGAGTCATAGAGTTCTGTCATTCTATAGCTATTGCTTCAGCTATTCCAGCTAGACATCCACCACAAGGCTACAAAACAAAACAAGCAAACATCAACCAATTTGTCATCTCAACCAACGAGAAATGGAAATCTACTTGTCAGTCAGGTCAATTTAGTCCAGAAATGTCATGCTGACCATTTTGAAATTGTCAGCCACATGGTTTGTTGCTATTGTGCAATCCCCAATTGATTGCGTGCTTATTTCTATTGAAAAATGAATTTTTCAAAGTTTTAAAGCAAAAGTGATCTAGCAAATACCAAATCATAAAAGTTTTGTTATGGACTCTAAATTTCTTTTTTTCCTTTGGTTCCTGGTAAAATAAATCAAGGAACAACATTTGGCTCCAAGTTGTCCTGTTTCCTTATGCCTGTGGCCATCAGGAAATTCCTTTCAACCAAAACACAAAGCTTTAATTGAACAAAAATCAGATACTTTTACAAAATGTCATTAATAAAGGTAAAGGGGGGTGGACCTGTGTACACAGGAACGGAGTGCCCATCGAAGCGATTGGGCCAGACTCCACCATATAATGTTGCTGTGGTGATCGCTACACCTCCTCTACAGGGGGTCTGCTACCTTCGAAAATTCAATAAGTTCGGTGCCATTATACACCTGGGTAGAGAGGAGTAAATGAGGGTAACGAGCCTAATCAAGGGCGAAACACATTGGCCTCAGCGGGGCTGGAGCTCGCAACCTTTGAAGTATGAGGCGAAACGCTGTATTTCCACTGCGGACCAAAATGCGCCCACTTAAAAAGAATACTTACCTTGTGAAAGAAGTGGCAATTATCTTGACGTAATTTGAATGCAGCAACCTCCTTTAACCCTTCTAGGCAGTACATGTCAGCTAAGTATACAAGTTCTCTGCAAGTAACAACAAATCAAATGTACCATTTTAAAACAGAGCATAAAGGTCCAATTCATACTTCTGGATGAAAACCATCTCGGACATCACACAGCAGCAGCGCAATGCATTTCGAACAGCAATTTGCTGCTGCGTTGAGTCAGAGATGGTCATTATAGGAAGTGAAGTATGAATGCATGGACCTTTAGTTGGCTATTTTATACTCTTCCACAAAAATAGCTACATAATCATACTTATTCAAAAATTCATTGGAACTTGGTTCAAAATTCGCTGAACAAATTTCACACTGATCTCTTTCCTAAGTTTTGAGAACCTAGATTCAGTTTGTTCATTTTTTTAAATTTTAAATATTGAAAAAACATTTTAATTTTACTTTAGTGAAGACACTATGCATCTCAGTAGATCACCCCACAGTATGGCAGCAATTCCTGAGTAAACTAAAAGGATCTCAAATTTGTCCCCATCAAAGGTTATGGCCGCCTATTCCAACCAATATTTTGTATGTAGTAGTAAAGGTAAATCCAAAGTTTTAAATCCGGTTTTGTCCCTTTCAACGGGGGTGGCTGGATTCAACTCACACTGGCAGGGACTTCCCTACTCCTTCCTTCCACTTCACCTGATTCAATGCATCCTCATCCTCAACCAACCCTCATACTCTTCCTCTTACACTTGCTTCTTTTCTTCCGTGTCTTCTTTGGACGTCCCCCTAACTATCCTCCCGAACCTCCCACCTCATACTCAAAGGCCTTTCTTAAGGCATGCTCGTCATCCTTCATCAACAACCCATGGCCCATACCAAACGTACACATTCGCCTTGCCCCTTCTTTTTGTCAATTTTCCTTCCTCATTTTCCTGACAGTCACATTTCATCACCATATTTCCTGAACTGATAGTAATGGTATTTGAAATCCAACAGACTTTGGCAGCAAAGGTGTGTATAACTTATTTATGACGGAGATATAATCCAAGTATCCTAGAAGATCTTTTTTTTAAATTTCTCTATTTTACACTAATTTACAGCTTATCTTAGATGTTACATTTTGAGATGTGTGGGTTAAAGACTGAAGATATAGAATAACCCAATTTCAGGCTTACATCAAGAACCCCCTAATCATTCCATCCACCCTGCGAAATTTAATCACAACTCAGATTCTCATAATATTTACACCAAATCAAGAACTTATTATTCAAGTCTAAAAAATACAAGACAACTACCAAAAAGTTTGAAAATTTTCACTTTTACTTGTACAATAGGCTATGAGATCTGTGATCCCCGATTTTTATTATGTAAACCATTTATTCAAGGACACAGATCATCTACAAAAATACTTTTTTAGAGGTAAATTTTAGTTTATTAAAAACAACCCTTTGGTACCAAAAATTTCAATTAAATTTATAAAATTCATTACTTTTGATTTTGGGTTTTTTTCTTATTATGAATAGCTTACCTTATACTCCGTCGCTGGTATATCCACGACAGCACCATAAATGAAGAAAGAGGTAGCTAAAACTGTTTTGGTAACTGAGCCTGTTGACAGACTTATAGAGTGTTGTATAAACCCATGATTAAGAAATAGAGAGTGACATGTTTACAAGTGAATAATGCATCCATAGTGAAAACACCTCTAAAATAACTGGGCAAGGCACAGCCAAGACTATTTTTTTTCTGACTGAAGATATGTTATTTACTCTCACAGACAATACAAATCCATTCTATCTATCACCTTAAAGGTCATTTTGCAATCCAGACAATCTCGCCCCCCCCCCCCCCCCCCGCTTACCTTTCCACCATTAGGATTTTTATATCATCTGAACCGTTGTAAGCCTAACTTACATACAAACAAGTACTGTAAAGACATTTGTAATTGTTGTTTTTCTTTCTGTAAACAACCGGACAAATGACAACAAACAGTGGCCTGTAATGGACCCGGGGAAACAGAATTGCTCATAAAACAAACTAGATTTAATTTAGGGCCATATGTAAATTTAAACTATATGTCACAAGCAGCAATTTGTTAAAATCGACAGAATTTTTCAATCATTAAATTTTGGATAAACCGACAACACAACCTAAAGTATAGTTTCAGAGCAACACTTGCGTGGGAAGTAGCAATTTTTCTGTCAATAGTTATCAGCTTTCATGTCTTGGAAATTAGCCACTCCGCCACCCAGTGTCCTCCCCAGCTTTGAAGGTGCATCTTGACATATCATTGACTGGTTTTTTTTAATAACCCTAACCCGGACCGGTCGTTTTGGGGTTGTCGCCGACCGACTGCCCAAATGCAACGAGGTGGTGCATCTATTTTTTATTTTTAACTTAACAAAAACGGCCCAGATGCAACGAGAAGCCCCCAAATTTTGTGTTTTCATTGCATCTCGGTCCGTTTTTCCCGGCACAGGAATAAGTAGCGTAAAAGTCAAATACGGCCCAGATGCAACGAAGAACAGCATCGCGTCATTTTCCTCCCGAAGACGGCACAGAGCAACGAGGAACATCGCGTCATTTTCCCGTAAGACGGCCAGATGCAACGAGGAACATCGCGCCATTTTCCTGAAAGACGTCCCAGATGCACGAGGAACATCTCGGTGCGAATGCAATGAGAAAGGGATATAAATACATAAATAAATAATAATGGATGCGTACTGCACACTGATCTGCATGAAATTGTAGCTTATAATAGTTCCGCGCGCGTCGTGAGTCGCGCTATTACGCTACGTCATAGTCGTGCGTGGCGCTCTTACGCTACGTCATCTCCGGTTTACGTCATGAATGCGTTATGCATAATAAAATAGCTATCGAAAATTGGGTTGTGCTATCAATCACCATGAAATCGAAATTGTCTATGGCATTTGTACACAGCAGTGTCACCCTCCTGATGAAAAGCATTGCGCCTTCCATGCTGGCAAACCATCCCAAATGCAGTGAAAAGCATCCAATCATGTCCGGGATGACGTCCCAGGTGCAACGAGGGAACATCGCGTCATTTTCCGGAAGACGGCCCAGATGCCGAGGAACATGCGTCATTTTTCCATAAAGACGGCCCAAACGCAAACGAGGCACATCGCGACAATTTCCGGTAAGACGGCCCAGGTGCCATGAGGTGCATAGAGTATTTGCGCGACCAAAAATAGTTGTTGACGGCCGAGATGCAACGGAACATTTTCCAATTTTCCGACCGGTACCCCATACCCTTTTTCTTTGCTCTCATTTTCATCTACACCGCTTAGGGTTAATCCACTCACCTTCCAAATAATTTTTCAGCGAGTTTGCTTTCCTCGCCAACTTCCACCTAACTGGCTGCAACAGTAGTTGGAGCGAGTCCACAGCACAAATCTGCAAACAGTAAGACATAATTATTAGCAACGTTGTTGGTTACTTTGGTAGTTAAGGGATGAATCCTATATTTACCAATACGTATTTTTTTTTTTTGAAAAAAAAAAAAAATTACGGAACATATGTAAATATACTGTTCTGATGTAGAAAAAAATGGGACAAAAACCATTCGAATTCATATCATCTAATCGTCTTCCACCAACCGTGGCTTGTTGGCTCAATTTGGTTAAGAGCGCTATGGTATGTCAGGTCAGGTTTTCCTTTGAGGGCTGCTCTGGTAACCTGGTAACCAGTACTACCTGTAACATAAAAGCATTAATTTTATTTATGGCAATGTCATCTAATCCCTCAGGGCACAATGCATGCATATAGGCTCATAGAGAGATAAAAACAGTTTCAGTACTATGTAGTTAATGTAACCACATCTTTGAGTTCAACGGGATAAGCAAGAGAAAGATATCAGTAGTTTCCCACAATGCATTGCTTCCAATGGACGTTTTTCTATACAGTCGTCATGTGAATCGTTAAAGAAGAAACATTCTTAAAATGCAATTTTGTGATCAGTACTGTCAATTACACATGTTTCATCTCTACGATTCACAAATCAGGTGCTGTACAAATCCTCCATTGGAAGCAATGCATTATGGGAACTCCTGAAATCTTGCTCTTGGGATAACATGGGGATAAGGCTGGATATCTTAAGGCTCAGTCACACAATGCCTTTTTTTTGCTAGAAAACCACTTCCAGAACTGCTCCAAGACTGTGCTGATTTGGCCATTTTTCAAAAATTGTGATATTTTTTTTCCTTTTCATGTTTAGTTTTGGCAATGTCTGTGAGTGTCCTGTACAGTCTTCTGCAGTCTTACCGATTATTGCTAGAAAACAACTTCTAGATTGATCAAATCTGGTGCTGATTGTCCATTTTTCAAAAATTGTACGTTATTTTTCTATGTGACTGTATCTTTACAGTGCATCTTTTGAAACTCACTTGTGTGCAGGGATTTCCTTGTTTTCCACTCTGATCCTCACATCATGACCACATCCAGAAACAAACATGTTGAGTAGATCCCTGCCAAGTGGACTCGCTGGCTCAGGTAGTTTTGTGACGTCTACATCTGGCAGAATTAGGCTCCTATCAAAAGTACTTGAACCATCATCTACACTCTCATCCTCACAAAGGTCGCCATTTTGTAAGTTAGGTCCATGCAGTGTTGGATCGTTAAATTTTGGGTCCGTTTTCCTCCATTTTATTGAATCTGTCTGCTCACTTGAAGTTCTTTTTTCACCACTCTCTTCTGATTTGTCAGCAGGTTGTGGTCCTGGAATGTGATGTTCTTGATTCAATTCATTAGGTAATTCAGAATTCACAGTCTGGCAACCTTCATGATTGTTCACAAAAGTGTTTTCTACTTGAATGGAATGTGACTTGATTGGTGGAGATTTTCTTATGTCTTTCCAGTGGGATTTAACATCGTCATATGTGTATAGTAACCTGTAGACAAAGATAAAGAAATCTTTCACAATACAAATATTTCCTCTCCAAAAGGGAATATATTTCTCTAAAATGGAATGTCTTTACTCATCTTCATAATAATTAAGCCACTAAGTGATAACTAGTCTGGTCCAAATACCATCTACATCATTGGATTTGAGAAAGACTGCTACAAAAACACTGTAGCTGGATCTTAACTTCGACCACACAAACACTAAAAGACAGCCAGTGCAAAAAAGCACAGACTCTCTCTAGGAATTTGACCTGGGACCGTACTAATAATATACTGGTTGGCTGCTCTAACCAACAGATCGAAAGAATTAGATGGATACATCTTCAGTTCAGCCCGTTATTATTCTATTCTTCTAATAAAAGAAGCTTACAAGAGTTTGATGTGGAAAGCAGCTGATATTATTACCTATGAACAGAGATGAAGGTCAATATCTTCTTACATATGAGGCTCGACTGTTAATACTAGAAAGTAGGGATTCACAGTCTCACTAAGTGTTGACAAAGTGTTGCCACAACACAGGTCCAAACTCAAAAGAAATAGGATTTTTTGTTCATAATTGACATCTACTGAACCTGATGATTTTATTAACCAAAACATGACATCTCCCCCCCCCCGACAACACATGTCCCAACCGGCAATTTTTATTTTACCTGGTTCCATATTATCAACTCATTGAGGTACCCATTACTTAACCGCCTACATGATTAAATGTTGTATTCAGATACATACCGCAGGCAGTTCCTTTGTATCTTCAGGTGCTATACCATGTTTTCCCAAATCAAACTCTTGGTGTTCCTCATTTCCATTCTGTGGTCCACTTATCTTACTCCATTAGGCATAAGATCTGTAGCCTAGTGTGGTGATCAAAGACACATGAGCAGGAAACCTGTCCAACCTGATGCGTATTGTTATATCTGAAAACTCTCCTTCTTGAAACATACTATAATATAGATAACAAAAACAAATAAGCATAAAACCTACATTTCAAGAAGTGTGTATGTGTGTAGTGGTGTGTTTGTAATGGGCATGTATGTGTGTATGAGATCAAATAGAGTAGTTTTGTCTTGCCTATACAGGGACTGCATTCAAGCTGGAAAAGATGCTGAAAGGGACAAAACAGGATAGCGGGGAAGGGACAGAAAGGTAATGGAAACAATATCACAAGGGGCCAAGAAAAAAAACCAACCAGAACCATGACTAACAGATTATCATTCTTTCACAGAAAGACCAAATATTTAGAACTAGAATTTCGCGTTCTCGGCTTTCGCGCCTCAGCTATATTCAAAGAATTAAGCTGTGGGCCTCTCTATGACCTTTGCATTGACCTTTGACCTCATCAACATATGAGGATCCCTTGGTGCACCTATAACACAGTTTTGGTTCCAATTGAACTTCAACTTTTCAATTGAGGTCATTTTACATTTTTAGCCTATTTTTCCAGTTGACCTCACATGACCTTTGACATTGACCTGTTGACCTCAATCACATATGACGGATCCTGTGGTGTCACCTATGACACAAGTTTGGTTCCATTGAACTTCACTTTTCAAACAGATCAATTAAAATAAAAAAACTTAACATTTTAGTGACACACACATACACTACGCACAACAGATTGCTAAGTGGTCCCTCCAGCATATCTTGCAGCCCACAAAAATTAAAAGGATAACGTAGAATTTCTTGGTTCATAGCCTTTAGGGTTAAGGCGGTTATTGCTAGTTTGTGAACACTCACCATATGACACAATATACCACAAGCTTCCATGTTGACAACTCTCAGACCACAAAGCATCTACAACATTTGAATGTGGATTCTGTAACTTCCACCAAGATACCAACAATTTCAAAGTGTGGTTATTTTGTGGTCTAAGCCTTGTTAGGGCTAGGGTGACCAAAATACATAGAGAAATATTTACTTTACCAGTTATGATAGTTTCCTTACCTCAACATTCAGTGAAGTTGATTGGCAAGTACCTTCTGTAGCTTTTCTTTCTCTTTCTTGGCTTTCTCATGGAAAGCAGAACTCATGACTGGTTTCTTGATGACAGGATTCTTGGATGCCATCTTGGCAAGATGAAAGGGTGATGTACCTATTAAAAGGAAAGCTACAAAGATTTAATCTTCCATGTGGAAGATTAACCTTTTCCATTCAATAGTTTATCCCAATATTGATTTGGGTGAAAAAAAAACTCCTTGGCATCTTCCTTTGTTCTCATCTATAACAATACGCTTACATCTGTGTGTGTGTGTGTGTCTGTGTGGGTTTGTTTTCACCGACAAACGAGGACACATCCTTGACTTTTCCCCCCAATAAACCGAGAACACACAAATTTTCGAGGACGTCCTCGGTTGTCAGACAGTGCCATAGACACGTAAAACTGTGTTAAAACCAATAGGTAGGGGGGTCCGCAGGTTTAGGTCTACAGTCATGTCTGCACTTTCTCTCTGTTGAAAGTCAAATTTCTGTGTAAAAGGCCACGGTGAGGTAATTAACTGTCAGATGTGTGTGTCATCAGTTCTGCTGTGAAAGGTCAGGCTTTACACATGTCCCGGTTGTCGGTGCGAAACGTGTATGTGGTGCGTGGTGTGTGTGTTTGGAGTCTGCTTCTCCACACTGGGACATCCAACCCGACTGTGAATCCTTTGCATGGTCCTTTCCTCTTGGGGAGGCCTGCAGAGTGTCTTACTTTTTGAGCCCCTGGGCCAAAGGGGCCCCCGTGGGAGGCAAAATCTGGTAAAATATGAAAGCCAAGCCGGTTAACTGCCTAGTGTCACTGATAGCACATAATCTCTGATACTTAGTGCACAATTCCATTTTCACTTGGATTTTCATAAATACTGAGCATTTCCAAAACTGTTCGAAGGATAGCATTTGGAATATGGGTATCATGTTTTTAATTTGGGACTCATATTTATTCTATTTAGGAAGACTTGGGCGTGTAAACAAATACAACTGGTGTCACACTGCTAATGGAGAGATGTGCGCAGGGGTTTCCAATATTATTATTATTATTCAGCAACATTTAGATAGCGCTCACAAGAAACACAGCGCTTTACAAAAGAAGATGCAAAAATTTCCCTATACCAAACTATACACCAAATACCGCAAAGCAAGAAAAGCAGCAAAGCACTTACAACTGAGACTGACTAATGTGTGTCTTAAGATTACTTTGAAAACAGGCTCAGACACAGATTCCCTTAGATCAACAGGGAGAAACCGTTCCAAATTGGGGAGCCGCAACAACAAATGAACGGTCGCCGGCCTTACGTTTCGACCGTGGACCAAAAGCCGGGTGGTATCATTAGAAGAGCGGAGTCTGGGTTCGGTTTTTCAGTCACAAAGAGCTCATTATAAAATTGAATGAGGTTCTGAAGATATGGAGGAGCCTTGCAATTAATACATTTATTTGAAAATAAGAACAGATTTTGTACAAAATCCTTGTTTAACAGTGAGCCAATGAAGGCATGTCCATCAAGACAGCAGTGGACCGGTCTCCGTCCACATGCAACCAAGAGCGGGCCTTATTTGTAGGTGTTGACGGCGGTTAAGATCGACTTGGCGCAAACCATCATAAGGGAATTTGCGTAATCCAGCCGGGATAGTGTAAATTGACTTTTTGGCAAGAGAATTAACAATGGATAAGACATATTTAAATGACATCAAGGATAACGCCCAGGTTCTTGACTGAACATGATGGTTGTATGGCTAATTCACCAATTTTCACAACACAATTTGGATAAGGATGGTAAAACACAAGGATTAGCAATAACAACCAACTCAGTTTTGTCTTGATTTAGTTGAAGGTAATTAGCAGAATTACTGATCTGTGAATGCACCTGGAAAGTTTTTCAAGAATACGCTGACAATCCCCATCAACCTTAGGATCGAATTCGGCGTAAATTGGAATCGTCAGCGTATCATGGAAAGAGATGTTATTCCGAATGATTTCAGAAACATGGGTGGTATACATAATAAACCGTGGGGTGCCAATTATTGACTTGAGGTAGACTATGTCAAGACCTTTTCAGAAGAAAATTCATTATTCACACCACTCTAGTAGTACAATTCCTTAGATAAGTTTGAAAGAAAAACAGAACGCTGACCACCAATACCAAAATGATTCCTCATCTCCCTTGCTAAAAATATGTTGTGATCGACCGTATCAAGCGGACCGACATGTCAGGACCATGAACCCAGCTTTAATTACAATCCAATGACTGGAGAATGTCCTCGGCACCTTGATGAAGCGGATCTCTCCCGTACTATGATTGCTTTTGTAACGCAAGACTGAAGTTCTCGAGAGGTTGTTGCCGGTCAACATAGTCCATTAACCTACATGACGCCGCCCCGCTTTTTCAATGACCTTTGTAAAAATTTCATGTTTGCTACCGGTCTAGCTCTTTAACTCATTCACATCCAGAGTGCTTTCCTTAAGCTGGGATTAATGATGGATGTCTTTCAAGATTCCTTAAAACACCGGAAGCAAGGGAAGTATTAACATTCTGCGTGATGACCGGGAGCAGAATTTGCCAAATTGTCTTTGACGAGCCACGACGGAAAGGTGTCCAGCAAACAATGACTGGCTGGGAAACGCATCTATTATCTTTTTTCACGTCAGCAGATGTTAGGAGCTTAAAATCGTTAAAAGAACTACTACAGGTAGCATTATCATGAGAACTTTGCATAGAATGATAAGAGCCAACTTTAGGCCCTAATATTTTCAGACCGTCGCCATGAAAGTTTAAAAAACTATTGGCAAGATCCTTTGTTAGAATCACAATCAGGGATAACCTTTTTAGGTTTGTTTAAAAACCATTAATGGGTAACAACATGTCTTTCACACACTAGCAATTGTACTGTCCGAATAGTAGGCCTCTTAGACTCACCTAATCAATTTGCAACATGTTCTTTTTGTGCACTAATAACCCCTGATCCTCCTCCTCGAATGACTTTTTTCTCCACTTTCTCTCGACTTTTACGACGGATCCGTCTAGCGGCGTGAATATTATCATTGTACCAAGGAAGCTATGCTTGACAATGACAACTTTGCTCAATTGTTAATGGTTTAATGCAACTGCCACAGATGGTATCTGCGCCATTCAAAGGTACATGGAGTAGTAAACTTTAACTTTCACGCATGCTTTTTGTTGTAAGATCTTTATTGGAATCCATGGCATCTGGAAAAAGAAGGGTAAACTTCTGGAAACCATACCGTACGTCCTTCAGAGTGGATTTGTTCGTCGAATATCTATCCGTTGGCATACCACCTGTACTGTTAGAAGTTCCCAACGTTAAGCCCAAAACAGGATGGTTCAATACTTAAAACTTTTTAATGGTGCATTTCGTGATTCCAGACCCTGTTGTTTTATCATGGCTTCATATATATCCTGAGAAAAGCTCTTCACAAAATTGGAAATTGTGCACCACAGTTTCATAAGATTCACACAGTTCAAAGGAAGATTGTCAAGCGTATGTTCTCACCCCTCCGTTCCTGGACGCGAAGGGGACGTCACAGCCCAACGGAGGTCATTCTTTTACGCTTATCTTACTGTTGTCTTGCTCCAAAATCCATCTTTTTTTGCATCCATCTCCCATTTTGCTCCACTGTTGTTATTAAGTATCCTGGTATGTGCAGATAATAAATTCGACATAATGTCGGTGATTTCAACCTACAAAGTGATTCTCTGATGTACGCTAGCTGAGATCCTGCCACATCTTGCGGATACACAAGGTAGAATGTACAGACGCAAAATTCGGCACTCCAACGATTGATGCCAACGTGACTGATGATTTAGTTACAAGCAATATTTAGCACATTTTTGAACAGCGCCCCCAAATTTTCAAAATTTGAGATTTTTGCCCAGTTCCAGGCGCAGATCCAGGGAGGGGGCGGAGGGGGGCGCGCGCCCCGGTAATCTGCAAAATCTTGCAAAAATCAGCCCATTTAGAAGCTTTGGACCAGGTTTCAGCCTTTCAGCCCTCCGGTATTTTGTCGTTTTCAAATCCTGGATCCGCCACTGAGTTAGGTTTGGTAATTGTCTAGGAAAACTATACCTGCGAACGAGGATGATATAAAAATGCGTATTTATCCACAACTAAGCGATTTTGTAATTAGAATTGGGATCCCAGATTGGACTTAACGGCAGAGCTGGAATGCTACGTTTATGTCCGTCCATGAGGAAATAGTGCCAACTGGCTTGCCTGAACTATTAAATACAACTAATGGATGAGAGTTAGACACGTACATTGCGCTATTTCCCGGCTATTTCACAATTGGAAGGCCGTTTACAGGAGCAGCCGTTGTCTATTATCGGGGATCCCCGATAATATTATTCTAGTACAAAATTCCTTCGTTTGTTACACATAGACATTTCGAGCTTACCATTCACAGGTAATAGTTTACTAGAACCAACTGACGTGTCCGGCAAGAACAATGGTGGGCCTGAAGCCAGGTCGTTCATTCTTTTGATAGGAAACCCGGGCGGAAATGGAGGGTGGCACCAAAAAGTCCAAGGACTATACATTCCCACCGACAAGGTGTGCAATTTCGGAGGCGCGGACAGCCTGACGCCATTCCAGTAAAAAATAGGAAAATTAGTTTTGGACGTAACGGCGGACCAGACTGGCGGAACCCATCGGCTCGTAAGGTACACCGGTCAAACTCGTAGGGCGGTTGGCAAATCCCACCCAGCCATAACTGGCCTCGCTGGCGGCCTGGTATTGAAACATGCCCAAGTAAGAGGCGATCAAAGACTCATACATTTCGGCACAGACCCAGGGGCCGTCCTCGGTGACAGAACTGAATCACCGACCTGTAATTCTTGACTTGTGTTCGTGTTTCTAGGCCCTACGAATAAAGAATTCAGGTAAGTCTGCCGATCTGGCGAACAGAGGAAGTGGCCGGACAAATCTTTTTCGTCCTGCACCACTTAGCGAAGACCCTCCATCGTACCAAAATAAGTGACGTGTGTGCATCTTCGCCAGCCCCTGTCGCCAGATCGGCAGCGTCACGAGAAAAGGCCTTGCGTCTGGGAAACGCTTCCTGACAGCGGCCACGCTGTCAGTGAAAGGTCAATCAGATCGATGGACATCGCAGGAGACTCCCACAGGACATGTGAGTCATGTGGGGAGCTTCAGAGGGTCCCTGCAAGAAGGTTCACCAGCGGACGAAACCACGGCTGCCGAGGCCCAGAAGGGGGCTACGAGTATCTACGGACGACCCTTCAGACCTGTATACCCTCGTGGTATGGTGGGATCGGGGGAAGGCGTAAGCCTTTATCCCCGACCAGGCCAGAGCCAGAGGCATCCACGCCCACGCTCCGGGATAGCGTCCCAGAGAGCAGTAGTTAGGAAGCTTTGCATTTCTGGCGGACGCAAACATATCTATCGACGGGCGATCGATGCCCCGGAAGATCTGCTGCGCTATCCGCATCTGGATAGACTGTCCGCCGGGACACTGTGAACGCCCGGAATATGTACAGCCGTGAACAGGCCGAACGGGAGACACCGGAACTGGTACGCTTCTTGTTCTATCTGGGAGCGTAACCAGACTTGGTTCTCCCGTTCGATCGGGATGTGGAGAGTAGGCGTCCTTGAGATCCAGAGATGTTGCCAACAATCTGACGGCAACGGAGAGCATGGGGCCAACGTCTCATTTGATGAAGACGTTGAGCGGCTTCAGATTGAGAATCGGCCGCCAATCGCCAGTTTTCTGGGAGCTAGGAAGAAGCTCGACCAAAAGCCCCCTCGAGAATCGAGTGGGATCGGAACGATTGCCTGCTTGCGTCCAAGGTCCGCTATCTCTTGAAGCAGGACCTGACGCTTCTCTGGATCTACGGGGAGACGCGGTGACCTTCATGACAGATGAAGGGGCGGAGGAGCCGGAACTTCCCAGAGGTAACGTCGGAGACAACACTCCTCAACCAGCGATCGCTGCGATTCTCGCAGCGATGCGGATTGAGAAGCGGACGCCAACCGTGGGATAACACCCCGGGCGGAAGTTCCGTGGGCTAAGGCCCTGGAACAGCGGACGCCAACCGTCAAACGCCAGCTCCGGTTGCCCCAGACGTCCCGGAGGACGCCGTAGAGACTGGCGGAGCAGCAGCCAGCGGAAGTTGTTGGCGTGGCCAGCGAGGGCTTGGCTACCTTCCTCTTAGAAGAACACTCTCTTCTTCGAGGTGGTAGCCTTACCCTTCCCCTGCACCTTGGCGAGGCCAAGCCTCAAGGGTCTTCTCGTTCGTAATCATAGTCGCAACCTGCTCAATGGTAGATTTCAACTCCGACCCGAACAAAGAAGACCCCGACCGGGAAACCCTGTTGAGGCTGTCAGCCAGCTGCGGAGAAGAGGCCACTAGTGCCAGACGTTCTTACGCCGCAGCACAAGGTGCGCGACGCAAGGGCCATGGCAATATCGAGCAAAACCGCGACACCAAGCCCGTGCGCGAGAGACCACCGAGCGAATCGGTGGACTCCGGCCCAGCCGCTGCAAACCCAGATGGTTGAGGAGAGTTAGCTGAAAGGGAGCATCGCATGAGGGACCGAAGTCGCCAATCGATGTCGGCCAGATCACCATCCAAGAACAAGGAGAATGCAGAAAGCTGGACCCCCCCCGTAGGGAGACACTCGCGGACCTCCGTTCGAGGTCTGGCACGGCGAAGAGCTTCTCATAGTCCTCCAGGAACTCGGAGGGCACAATCAACTCTTCGCTCACGCCTAGACCGGGCCTTATCCGGGCGGACAAGGTACTGTTCCACCTCTCCCGAAAGGTTGAGGCAGAGTCAATGCCGCTTGAGCAGACGTCTCAGCTGCAGCACCCAAACGAATTGGGTCGCTGTCAGGCCGACTGTCTGTTCGGCGGTATGAGAGATGAAGGCCATGAAGGCCTCCGAAAGAATCTCATAAAACCTGGCGAGGACTAAGCTCAGCAAACCCATCTGCCTTGGAATCCGACAGTGAAGCAGAGACCTGGTTCACCAGCTCTTCCATGGTGATGGATTCCTTGGCCGCACCCGCACCCGAACGACTCCTCGGACCCATCGTCGCCCGAAGCAGACGAAGGATCCGAGTCCCCGGGGCCTGAGGTGCCTGTGCAGGGAGGCACCACGGGAGGGGGAAATGGAGGGGGACAGGTAGGCTGGCTGCCGCCAACGCAGCTGCGGCACGGAGACTGGGCTGAGCCTGCGTCACCGAAGGCTGCGTCGCAGGTACCAGGCCCGGGGGTACCCAGCCGCCTCCCGCGTAGCGCCCATGGATAAACCATGGGCCCAGCTATGCCAAACGGCATTGCGGGGGGATTACGTTGAGGTGCAACACCCTAGCGTACCCGGGCGAGAGGGTAACCCAAAGCCTGGCGGAGGCGGTGGCGAAACCCCGAAGCCAGGGCCCGCACACCGAATCCAACCCTGCGCCGGCTGCGCCCGTATGCAGCTGCCTGCCCTAGGTGGACCCAGGATACGCACAATGGCCGGCAGGATAATGCCTGCCACCCCCTTGTTGCCAACCCAGGTGGCAAACCCACGGCGGACCAGCAAGCGGGGGGTGGATGGATGAGGTACAGCGGCACCAAAGCCATCGCCCCTGACCCAGGCCCGCAAGCTGAGACCCCATCCAGTGGACGGGATCGCAGTTGCAGGCAGGGTCGGAGTTCACGGCGTAGGCGCCCAGCAAGACTGGGTGGGACCACGGCCCGTGACACGGGGAGACGGCAGGTACCGCACCGGCGGGCAGCCTGACAAGGTCTTTCGTTAGTAAATAATCAGAGTCGCCAACCTGCTCGATGGAATTTCAAAAATCCGACCCGAACAAAAGAAGACCCCGACAGGGAAACCCTGTTGAGGCTGTTAGCCAGCTGCGGAGAAGAGGCCACTAAATGTGCCAAGACGTTCACGCCGCAGCACCAAGGTTTGGGGGCAGCCGACGCAAGGGCCATGGCAATATCGAGCAACCGCGACACCAAGCCCGTGGCGAGAGGACACCCGAGGGAAAATCGGTGACTCCCGGCCCAGCCGCTGCCAAACCCGGTGGTTGAGGAGCGTTAGCTGAAAAGCAGAGCATCGCATGAGGGACCGAAGTCGCCAATCGATGTCGGCCAGCTCACCCTCCCAGAACCAGGAGAATGCAGAAAGGCTGGACCCCCCCCCCCACGTAGGGGGACACTCGCGGACCTCCCGTTCGAGTATGGCACGGCGAAGAGCTTCTCATAGTCCTGCGCAGGAACTCGGAGGGCCCACAATCAACTCTTCGCGCACGCCTAGACAGGACCTTATCGGTCGGGACAAGGTACTGGTCCAACCTCTCCCGAAAGGACTGAGGCAGAGTCATCGCCGCCTGAGCAGACGTCTCGATGACAGCACCCAAAGGAATTGGGTCGCTGTCAGGCACGACTGTCGTTCGGCGCATGAGAGAGCGAAGGCCATGAAGGCCTCCGAAAGAATCTCATAAAAACCTGGCGGGACTCAGCTCAGCCAAACCCATTGCTTGGAAATCAGACAGTGAAGCAGAGACCTGGTTCACCAGCTCTTCCATGGGGGTGGATTTCTTGGCAGCCTACGCACCCGAACCCGACTCCGCGGACCCATCGTCGCCCGAAGCAGACGAAGGATCCGAGTCCTCAGTGCCTGGAAGAGTGCCCTGCCAGGAGCCGGCAACACGGGAGGGGGGAAATGGAGGGGGAAAAGGATGCTGGCTGCGACAACAGCAGCTGCGGCACGGCAGACTGCTGAGCCTGCGTCACCGCAGGCTGCTTGCAGGTACCAGGGGGGGTACCCTGCCGCCACCCTGCGTAGCCAGCCCATGGATAAAACCATGGGCCCAGCTATGCCAACGGGGGGGGGCATTGCGGGGGGAACGTTGAGGTGCCAACACCCCTAGCGTTAACCCGGGTCGAGAGGGTACAAGCATGGCGGAAGGCGGTGGGCCGAAACCCCGAAGCAGGGCCAGCACCCCGAATACAACCCTGAGCACGCTGTGCCAGTATGCAGCTGCCTGCCCTAGGCTGGACCCCGGCTACGCACCATGGCCGGAGGGATCAGGCCTGCCCCCCCCTTGTTGCCAACCCAGGTTGGCACCCAACGGGGGACCAAGCAAGCGAGGCATGAGGTACAGCGGCACCAACGACCATCGCCCCCTGACCCAGGCCCGCAAGCTGAGACCCCCATCCCAGTGGACGGGATCGCAGTTGCAGGCAGGGTCGGAGTCCGGAAGTAGGCGGCCCCAGCAGGACTGGGTGACCACGGCCCGTGACAACGGAGGACACGGCAGACCGCACAGACATCAGTCCCGGCACCCAACCCGCAGGCATGGGAGCAGACGCCCCCGCCTGCGACGGGACGGAGCCCATTCCGCCAGCAGAGGCAGCAAGTGCCCCCACCGCGGGCAAAGCCCCGAAACCAGACAGGGTAGGTGCCACCGCAGCTCCCCGAGGGGAGCCGCGGATGACCGACGTCAGACCAGTGCTCAAGCCCGCACCCGGAGGCCGGCGGGCGAGCACTGCTTACAGCATCGCAGTCCGCAGTTGCCTGCCCCGGAGGAGGCATCATCCCGGAAGGCTGGCTGGCGAACCTCCCGCCCCGAAGGGGAGGCTCAGCCGAGCCCGAAGCTACCCCGGTCCCGAGACCTAGGCGGCTCCTTAGGCAGCGCCTCCCCCGAAGGGAAGCACCAGCCTCAGCCCAGTGAGCCTCAAGCCCCGAAGGGTGAGGCGTAGCCAGGCGTGAAGCCACCTCTATCCCCATACGGCTGGGACTGAGGCAGCCCCAAGTGCGCTCTCCCACGGCGGGGTTCAAGCCCTGAGGGCGATCCCCAGGGGAGCGCTGGCAGCGGACTGCCGCGTGGGGTTGGATGCGGCCACCACCGGGACCGAAGCCCCTGCAGTGCTCGGGGGGAGCACCACAAGCGACGCCTTCTCAGACTGAGTCCCGCACCGTGTTGGCTTGCCTGCGGGAATTCCACGAGAGAACTCCCGCTCGCTGTCGATAGTCCATTGAAATCCCGCTCTCGTCCTACAAAGTAGAAGGCAGGGGATCCTGTACACGATCGATGGCGCCAGCAAGTCGGATGGGGATCCCAATCAAAACAAATTGGGCGGCATCCCCCCACAGAGCATTGCTTGGCACGAAAACGTAAAGCACGCAACGAGAAACTCAAGTAAACTCAGGTAATTGTCTTCTCGAGGACCGTAATTTTAAACAAGGACAGTCCTTAAAGAGAAAGGACAAAGGAAGAATGTTACAATCAAGACCAACACAATGAAGAGCCATGTTTAAACTAGGGAACGACCTGGCTTCAAGGATGGGTCTTGGAGGTAATTATCGTGTCTAGCCTATCAGAGACGCTGGCACAATGGGCCGGCGGATCACGTAACTAAATCAAAAGAACGCCTTACAAAGAACTGAATCGATTTAACTAAATACAGATTTAATCCTATAGAAAAGGTCTGAACACTCAAGCGGATTAGCTTGTCTGGACACAAATCTGTAGGCACACAAAAGAATAGGAGTTAGAAATTATGACCCTGAAACACTGAGTTAAAGTCTCTGAAAGATGTCCAGTTAAAAATAAACACCTACGAGTAAAATGGAATTTTATTCGAGTATATTTAAAACTGGAATAAAAAGCCAAAAAGTTGTTACAGGGACGGCTCTCTCGCCAAGGAGAGCTGTATTAATGCGGTCCGAACAGTAAACAACAAGGAGAGTGGTACACCACCGAACCAATCAAACTGACTCAAAGTAGTTTAATAGTTATAATGGGGAAAATTTACCGGGTTCCGAATTTGGCATACCAAATCTGGAACCTACGATCTCAGCGAATTTGGCCAGATTTCGCCGAAGTCGCAATCCAAAATCCTAAAACCGGACTCAGGACATAACTAACGGTTAAACTTAGAGTTTTCACTAGTCCTGGCAGAACAATACCAGCCAAACCTTGTGATTTCTACTCGAATCGGGAGCTAACAGATACATTTCACCGGTCAGGTAGAGCCCCAAAAAAAGGAAAGAGGACGAGCATGAGGGGATCGCCGGTGACGTCAGGTAGGTTATGACGTCACCAGGATCGCCTGATAGAAATTTGTGTATATTAGTTTTGGGGGTCATCTGTGCACAAAGATGATGCAATTTGTAATGATGCGACATTGGAAACCCTAAGGAGAATTCAAATATGCAAAGAACCTTGGTGCTTTGTATGTTACTAAGGGCGGCTAATACGTACCTGACGTAGACTCAATACAAATGCATCCTCTCTGGGATGCAGAACCTCCAAATATACTCCTAAAATAATAACCATACCCAAAAGGGGTGAGGTTCCCCCCGTGGTGACAAATTACCACAATTGCACAGCCATCCATGTTCCTTTTCAGCTGACTCTACCATAAGGCGGAGTTCGCTCAGGGGGACTGGGATGGAAGGGAGTCTTCGTCAGGTAAGTATTAGCCGACCCTAGTAACAAACAAAGCACCAAGGTGCTTTTTAGTTACTTGCGGGGCTTAATAACTTACTATGACGTAGACTCAATACAACTTGCATCACGGGCAGAACTGGCGCGAAGCAAGACGAGGTGAGCGAAACTCAGAGCCCCGAAAAAGGGGAACCACACAGATAAAACAACAAAAAGAAAATAACTAATTAAAAACAGTTAGGCCAAAGACTAAGGTCAGAAAGTTGGCCTGTAACAGTAAGGTACTTAACCCAAAAGCTTAAAACCCAAAATGCGGTGAAGCTACACAAATGATTAACCACGGCAATATGAAAACTTGACCGTACTCAGGACAAGACCAAATCTACAGATAGTCTCAAGAAGGCAATTTTGGAATACCAAGACAGTCTGTATACATCAAACATTAATTTAACCCGAGCAAAAGGGCCCAAGATTGAAGAAAGTGCTCGAGAAGGGAGAGCAAAAAGAGATGCTCTACCACATACTGCCTGGAATTCGTTAACTTTCAACAG
>JAMKCH010014095.1:0-57026 GCA_023653785.1 Ophioderma brevispina
TTAACAGCTATCATGCGAGCCCACTACCACTCAATGTTTTGGTACAATGAGAGTGTACCAAATCCGAAGTTACCCCACCCAATTATTACGGGTAGGATTTGGTGAAGAGCAAATTCAAGCCAGTGATGACATTTTTGCCTCCTTCTCCAAATGCAGTAATTCATTTGGTGAAGTGTGATTCTGCCAAGCTTTGATGTGCAAATAATTTGTGCAAATGTAAAAAATGGACTATTCTGTAGTACCGAACTTTGTGGATGCTTCATCGAGTCTGAGGAATGCAAGAATGAGATGCTGGAACACAAAGAAATTAAAGTTATTGAATAGTGTTACATCTGTAGTGCAGTGTTTCTTCATGTGTTAACCTATATACATATACAGTCTGGTTAAAGTCTCCTGCATAGACTTAGTCATGGACAAAGTTGTTTGCAGTATAACAAAAACCCTAACGTGACAATGTTCATATTTAACAGTGCATCATAAAAGTTGATGCTGACGACAGTGATAGAAAATTTTAACTCTGTGGTAAAACATAGAATTCACACAAAGTGAAATGTGGGACTCATACCAATTAAACAAGTGTAATTATATGCTCGCTGTATTGTTTTATGGTCACATCTACCTCATTTCATCTGCTATGATATAGGTTTCATGCAAATGGATTATAGTGCGCTTGTTCTTGATAAATCAACATTTATTGGACTCATATCAAAAAAAAATCCACAGTGCACTTTTAAAGACTCATACCAATAGACTACTCCACATCCAGCTAAAATACAAAACTCATGGACTACCCCACAGGCAGTTTTAAATGAACTCACACAAAATAGACTGCACTACAGTTCTACAGTGGTGTAATCACGGGTTGTTCTATGTACATAGGACAGTGTTTTTGTTACCTTGTTTGGCTTATTATATTCGACGAAACGAAACAGGCTCAGTGCACCCGTTGGAACATGCTTTATTCCGTCAGAGTACAAAATGTATGATAACGGAATAAAGCGTGTAATCCAATGGGTGCACTGAGCCTGTTTCGTTTCGTCGAATATTAGTACAGCTGTTAAGGTCTATACATGATATGAATTGTGCACTTTGTGGTAAAAGCATGAAACTTTCTACAGATGTAAAGTGAAGTATTTGCAATAAATTTAAGATATGGTACATATTGTACCTCCTCCAATATGGCCGACAGGGGTCTACAAATAATTTCAAGATGGCAGTCAAAATGGCGACCAAAATTACAATTTTCAATTGAATTCAAATCAGCAATCAAAGAACACATATTTGTTAATGAGTTGACCTAAAGTCGTGAAACCTCTCGTTATTTAATTACTATTTAGAGAGAGAGAGAGAGTTAGAGAGAAAGCGAAAGAGAGAGAAAGAGGGATAGAGAAATCGAAAGAGAGGGGGATAGAGAGATGAGATGGGAAGAGAGAGGAATTTGAAGGCAGTGTGCTTCGATTTTGGTGCACTGACAATTAGTCCAAGGTCTGCAGCATCAGCATTGAAGACCAAAGCAAGGCAATATCATCAGCATAGTTTAGATTGTTTATATTTTGGCATGGTATCATCTTGATTTGTAAGGGTTTGTGATAATTCCATGGTCATTCCCAGATGCGTTCCCCAGAAGGTAGTCCACTAAGATGATGAAAAGGAATGGATCCAAAAACACTGTGTAGAACTCCTGTTGTTGTATCGATATAATGTTTAAATTTATTTCTTTTATTCTGTTGTAATTGTTTCATATTAATTATTTTCATTTTGGCATTTATTCCAACTTCGTGATTCAATTAAGCTTGGTAGGTTGTTAAAAAAAGCAAAAAGGGGGGAAAAGGGAAGAAAAAAAGCAAAACAACGGCACATCATCCTGGTAACAAACAAACAGCTCAAACAAGAAACAAAACTAAATAACAACAATGAAAAATCAACTTCTCTTAACTGATTTCGAACCCAGGACCAACGGGGATCAGCGCCTTAAAACCGCTGCGCTACATAGGAACTGCTCTAAATAGTTGGTAATCTGCTTCAATGGCTCACATAGTCAAGGGACTGGGAATCCCGTGGGATTTAATGATTAACGAATACACATATCAGAACCCTAAGAAGTCCCCGAGAACAGGAAAAGTTTGATGGCGAATTCCCAGAGGGGGGTCAGATGGAGCCATCATGGTTTTCCAATGGCCGCCATTTTGGTATATTTCCAAATCATTAAATCCGGTTGTGAATGTGATAGGAAGCTAGTTTTTGGCCAAAAGTTCACGTTTAAAACCTACAACTCTCGGGAAAGGATTAAAGGGATTAGTTTTTTTTTTTTTTTTCTTTATCTTAGAAGAGAAACATTAAGACTGGCAGCCATTTTTGTTTATCAAAATAGTGCCCCAAATCCATGTTTATTGTATATTTTCAGCAGTAATTTTAGTGTGAGTTTCATGCAAATTTTAATTGATGATGACACAGTTCTCCATTTACCTAGTCAAGATGTATATAAAGAGGTTTCCGATTGGTAAGAGTAAAAAGTTATTCTTTTAATCCATCTTGTTAATTGATATCCAAAATGGCCAACCATTAGACTTTGTTACCCTTATCAAATGCTTATGATTGATACCAGTGGGTAGCTTGGTCCTCTTCTTTCCATTGATACCAAAATAAGTATGAAAAACATAGTGTGGCAATCACTGATGGAATAATAAACTATGCAAGTCTCCAAAATTGTCATATCCACAGAAAATAGGTGAAATCCAATTTTGCACTATTCAGGTAGGAATAGGATTTTCATTGCGGTTTTCAGCTTTAAAGGTGGGCAAAACTAACTAGTTTACGTGAACATAAAGTTGTAGAGTTATATAATAAGGAATATTGTACTAAAAAGTACCATAAATATCCTTGGGTGGCAAAAGCCCCCACCCCCCACACACACACACAACTTCAAAAACTCATTGACTTTGACGGCATAACTAACCCGGGAAGGTGTTACCTTTACAAAAAAAATCGCTAAAATTACCAAAAAGGAATAAGAAAACAATTACCTGGAAGCAGTTTGCGAAAGCTATTGGCGTTTATGCACCGGAGGTAAGTTTACGGAGGTGCCACCACTTGGTAAGACGGGGGCTAAACAAGTTCACACTGTACATACAACAACCCCTGATTACACCCACTGTAGAACTGTAAGAGCAGTATATTTTGTATGAGTACATTGTGTCCATAAGTGTTAGAGCTGTATGTGGAGTACTCTATTTGGTATGAGATCTTAACACTGCACTGTGTAGTTGTTTAACTGGTATGGATTCCCACAAATTGCATTTATCAAGAACCAAGCTCGCTATTATAATTCCCCACTTTGCACGAGTCTTATATCATAACAGACCAGTTAGGCAGCATGTGCCCCACAAAACAGCAAGGAGCAATTTAAACTTCTTTAAAAGTGCAATTTGGAGTTGTTTAATTGCCATGGTATGAGCCCAACAAATATGGATTTATCATGAGCAAGCAACCATCAACACTTCGTGTTTATTGTTTGTGATCACAATGATGGCAATGTTCAGGTTCTAAATCACGGTTGTTGTCCTCATCTGAGGATGGGCCAGGGGACATTGGTTATGTGTACAATTTCTGGAATTCAGCAGGCCAATTGGACATCCAGAAAGGTCAGTACAGTTCAGTCCATTATAAATTTGCACATCAATAACTTGGGGTCGCCGCAACTTGGATTTGACCCAAAAAAAAAGTATTCTTATAAGGTATAAAATTTCACTCTTTTTGAGGGGCCTGTAGTCACTATAAAAGAGTGACACTTCACTCTTTTGCATTTAGAAGAGTATTGTCGTGGTGGTCTCTCGGTGGCAAGGACCATTCATGGTATGGTTGGGCGGTGGTTATTGATTCCTCTGTGGGTTTCCTGCACAGAGGACATCGCAATGGAGACTGTTACACAACTCAGCAATGTTGGTACTTTTTGCACTGGAAAAAAACCCTCACATTCAAGACACTGAAGTCAACGGCAGGACCTTAGAAAAGGCCTGCCGCTGAGGTATATTTTATTTTAGTGTTAGCAACTTTTAATGAGATGTTTTCGAGTTTGTTTTTTTACATCCTCTACGTTGACACATTACATAATAATCGGCGAAGGCTTAAAAATTCTTACTCTTTTAACTACTTTTAGGACTTTGTATATGTTAGGTGATGGCAATTCCTTGGGCTGTTCTTGGTGTAAATAATGAACGGAGATATCCTAGAGAGTATGGTTATTCTGTTAGTGTAACACTTTTTGACGAAGCTAACATGATAAAAGTCCTAAAAGTAGTTTAAAGAGTAAGATTTAAGCCTTCGCCGATAAATTAGTAATGTGAACGTAGAGTGATGGTAAAACACTGCGAAAACACCAGTAAAAGTTCTAACACTAAAATAAACTTAACCTCAGCGCAGGCCTTTTATAAGGTCTGCCTTGACAATAGTGTAATGAATGTGGAGGGGGGTTTCCAGTGCAAAAAGTACCATCATTGCTGATTTGTGTAACAATCTCCATTGCGATGCCTATGTCGCAGGAAAACGCAAAGAGGAATCAATAACCACAGCTACAACCATACCGGGAATGGCCTATGCCACCGAGAGAAAACATCGACAATACTCTCTAAATGCAAAAGAGTGATTTTCACTCTTTTAGGAGTGACTACAGGGCCCACTCCAAAAAAGAGTGAATGATTGTATACCTTTATACGAATACTTGTTGGGTCAAATCCAGAGTTGCGGCCACCCAAAGTTGATTAGTGCAAATTTATAATGGACTGAACTGTACAGAACTTACTGGATGTTCCATTGCGTCTGCTGAATTCAAGAAATTGTAAACAACACCAATGTCCCCGGGCCCATCCTGGCAGATGAGGGACGCAACCGTGATATAAGAACTGCACATTGCTCATTGTGATAAACAAACAATAAAAACGAAGTGGATTGATGGTGAGCGTGCAATGATAAATCCATTTGTTGGGGCTCATACCATGGCAATTAAACAACAAACTCAAAATGCACTTTTAAAGAAGTTTAAATTGCTCAAGTTGCTGTTTTTGGGCACATTCTGCCTACTGGTATGTTATGATTAGAATTGACAAAGTGAATTAAATAGCGAGATTGTTCTTGATAAATCATATTTGTGGGCATCATACCAGGTTTAAACAACTAGACAGTGCAGTGTTTAAGGATCTCATACCAAAATAGAGTACTCCACATACAGCTCTAACACTTATGGACTAAAATGTACTCATTACCAAAATAGACTGCTCTACAGTTCTACAGTGGTGTGATCATGGTTGTTGTATGTACACTGTGAACATTGTTTAGCCCCCGTCTTACCAAGGTGGCACCCCCGTAAACTTACCTCCGGTGAATAAACGCCAATAGCTTTCGCAAAAATGCTTCCAGTAATGTTTCTGCTAGTCTTTTTGGTAATTTTAGCGATTTTTTGTTTAAAGTAGACACTTCCCGGGGTTAGGTTATGCCGTCAAAGTCAAATGTGAGTGTTGAGGGTGTGTGTGTGTGTGGGGGGGGGGGGCGTTGCCACCCAAGGATAATTTATGGTACATTTTTAGTACAATATTCTATAGTATAACTCTACAACGTTATGTTCATGTAAAACAGTTAGTTGGCCACTTTTAAAGCTGAAAACCGCCATATGACAATCCAATATTCCTACCGTACTAGTGCAAATTGGATTCACCTATTTTTGGGGAATATGACCAATTTTGGAGACTTGCATAGTTTATTACATTCATTGTGATGCCACACTCGGTTTATTCATACTTCTTTGGTTCAATTGGAAGAAGAGGACCAAAGCTACCCACTGGTATCAAAATCTAAGCATGGATAAGGGTAAACAAAAGTCATATGGTTGCCCTTTTGGAATAAATATTATAACAAGATGGATTAAAAAGAATACTTTTTACTCTTACCAAATCGGGAAACACTTTAGATACATCTTGACTAGTTAAATGGAGACGTTGGCATAATAATTAACTTTGCATGATGAAACTCACCCACTAAAATAATGCTGAAAAATATACAATAACACATGGGATTTGGCAGATATTTTGATAAACAAAAAATGGCTGCCAGTATTAATGTTCTCTTCTAATCTAGCTTTAATCCTTTCCAGAGAGTTGTAAGGTTTTTGTTTAACGTGAACTTTGGCACAGATGTTAAACTACCTTCCTAGCACATTCACAACTCGAGTTATGATTTTGAAAATATGATGACCAAAAATGGCGGCCATTTGAAAACCATGATGGCCGCCATCTCGCCCACCTCGGGGAATTCTCCATCAAAACTTTTCCTGTTCTCTGGGACCTAATTAAGGTATCGGAATAGGGTGATGCTTTCATACATTGAAATCCAACGGGTTCCACAGTCCCCTTGATAGTGAGCAATTGAGCAGATTTTACAGTATTTTAGAGCAAGTTCCTAGTAGCGCAGCGGTTTAAGGCGCTGATCCCCCGTTGGTCCTGGGTTCGAAATCGGTCAAGAGAAGTTTGATTTTTCATTGTTGTTAATTTAGTTTTGTTATGTTTGAGTGCTGTTTGTTTGTTACCAGGAATGGATGTGCCGTGTTTTGTTTTTTCTCCCTTTCCCCCCTTTTTTCTTTTTAACAACACCTACACAGCCTTCTCTTAAATTGAATCAACGAAGTTGGAATAAGTAGGGCCAAAATGAAAAAATAATATGAAAACAAATTACAAGAAATAAAAAGAATAAATTTAAACATATATAAAATGAGAAAATCGAAAACATCAAAAGAATTAACAATGAAACAATGAGTGAAAAAAAGAAAAACGCTAAATTTTCAATAAAAAAGAAAAGGACAAATAATAGATAAGATTTTAAAAGAAAACACAATGATTTAACTTACAAAATTAATTAAAAATACGTAAAATGCAATATAAGCAAATTAAATGTAAAACAAAGTTAATGAACAAAAAAAATGTAAAAAATAATACCTATGGCAACTAAATGAAAATCACCCAATAAAGCAAATACCAATAAAAATGAACTACTAAAATAAAAATCTTTACAATAATAAAAAAAATAAAGATAAGTGATATAAACTAATAATAATAAAACAACCTACAATGGAAACAAAGAAAATAAATTTAAATATAAATAAAAATACAAAATAAAAATTCAAAAGAATTAACAATTTTGAACAATGAGTTGAAAAATAGAAAACGATCTAAAAGAACAAATAAAAAAGAAAATATGGAAACAAATAAGAATTTAAAAGAAAAATTTTTTTCAATATTAAATAAAATTAATTAAAAAGACATAAATAACATAAGCAGATTAAATAAAAAACAAAAAATTATTAAGGCCGATGGAATTGGATTGTTAGTTCCCAGTTGACTGTTCGAAATAAGGAGGAGGTCACTATTTTTATTCATATTTTCAAGAAGATTCCATATATAATGTTTGCGGTCATTGGTTATAAATATGGCTGTCTATAAACCTAAATTATATAGAGAACATCAAACTTTATAACCAGTTGGATACTTTTTAAGTAATATTTCCTTCACAAAAATAAAATTTTCAAGATGAATATTCGTAAGATCAGGAGCATTGGTAGGGACATCTAACATTTTCATATTAACCACTAAGTAAACCGCCCTCTGCCACAAAAATATGTTAAATGATAAGAACGACATGGCCTGATATTATGAGAAGTGAAAAGTTATGTCTTTATTTAAGATTTCCGAAATATGACTTTTACCAAAATAATGAAAGTTTTGACAAAAATGATGAAAATTACAGGGTGGGCGGGTAAATGGAAACTTAAGATCCAATTCCATTGGCCTAATAACAAAGTTAATAAACAAAAATCAATGAAAAAATGATAACAAAAAATGCAACTAAAATTACACAAAAAAAATGTTGATAAAATATGAAAAGCAAAGGAGTTTGTTCAGGGAAGATGTGGTTCAGGAAAATATGAAACATGCTTCATGTTTGGTTATAAGCAATTATTTCAACCCAACTAGAATCACTCCTACACCAAGTCTGCTCTTGATCACATTGTTTGTAATTATGGCAATCTGGTTAGTCAATACGGTGTTGATCACTCTGGACTTAGCGATCACTTTTTCACATATGCACAAGAAAGTCAATAAAACCACAACTTTTAATAACCAAAAGTATTAAAGTAAGATCTTTAAAGAATTACAGAAGGAATCGTTCATGATTTAAAATTATCTAAAAATTGTTGGTCTTGGTGTTATGTTGTATGTGACGTTAACAAGCGTCCCCGTCCATGTTTTGCAAACCGGTTTATGGAATACATTAGACTCCATTGCTCCTATCAGAGAGGTACGGGATCAATCAACGATCTGAACTTGGAAGACGAGTGAGATTCTTGCCCACATTAGAGAAAGCGATTCTTTGCTCACTAAGTTTAATAAGAACAAACATATATCTGAGTATTTAAGAATATTGCAAGTTACGTATAAACAAGATCCAAAGAGAGATTAGATCTGCTAAGCAACAGTATATGCTTTAACAAGATTGAAGAAAGGAAAATATAAAAATGATGCTTAAAAAGCTCTGGCGCAAATCTGAAAGAGCTTGGGTACCAAAACAAAACTAAAGATTTGGGCATGTTGTTTTGGATATGATCGGTAGGAACATGTTTGAGAACCAAAGTACGTTGCTGTCATTGTAATGGTGTTTCCCGACTGGTGTTGCTGACTCTAAACTGTTGATGAGTTGCCCTCACATTAGGGTCCTAGTGTCTTATGATGTTGGATCTGAAAAGGTTCAGCTATTACAATCATATTGAGCCTGGTTCGTTTGAGATTCAAGGGGTCAGTGAGACCTTTGTGTATGAAGAATTATGTAATCTTACACATGGCTGCAGTGATCATTAAGACACCCATGACGTCAATTATTAATTTGTCATATCAGGACCGAAGTATTCCCGAGTGATATGAAGATTGTAAGTTAAACCTTGTACAAAAAGAGAGCAAGGTTGGAAGCTGGGGAAAATTATAGGCCTGTGGGCATATTGTCTGTGGCCTCCAAAATTTTGAAGAAAAGCAGTGGTGGTTCAATTAAATAAATACTTGTCGGATAACAAGATCTATATAAGTTTCATAAGGGTTTAGAGGTAAATATTCCACTGATACATGCTTATTCTACCTGCAAAAATATTACAAAAAACCAACCAAAGTGCTGGGGTTGTGCACAGGTACGGTTGCTTTGTGAATCCAGAAAGAAAAAGCATTGACAGTGTCAATCACTCTAGTGTATAAACAAACTAAGAGCTCTGGGTATAAAATGCACCAATTGGTTTGAGTCCTACTTAAATTGCAGATCCTCAGAAGCGTTAGTATTAACGGTTCTGAATGTGACTCCATGAATTTGACATGCGGTGTTCCGCAGGGGAGGATCTTAGGCCCACTCTTATTATTCCTTTGCTAACGTCATGATATGCCGAACTGCGTTGATTGTACACTGCTTCCGTAGCAATGACCAGCGCATTAATTGTCTCGTGATAAAGACCCATTAAAAAATTGGTTCAGGTCGGCGCTCAGTAAAATTAAAACTCAGCACCTGCAATAATGGTCATTGACAAAAACTTTCTCTTCCATGGGTAAAAAAACTCGTTCTTTTGGTACAAGTGAAAAACTGGGCAATTGGCAAGATTACACTATTGAGTGTGACGGGCAGATTAATTCACATGCTAATCCTTCTGTCAAATACTTGGGTCTTACATTGACCAATATCTGAATGGGGGTGATATGGCTCGTGCCATCATCAAAAAAGTCAATTCTAGACTGAAATTTCTTTATTGACCAGGCTAACTTTCTCGATTACAGATACCCCAGAAAATCTTAAGTAACCGCTATCATTCTTTGCTTGTTGGATATGCAATTCTTCCGGGTATGGTGGGCGCATTCATAAACAGCTGAGTAGAAACTTGCAAATGACTCAAACACAAAAGTTATCAGGTTTATCTCAACAAGACATGCAAGATATCTATTTCAGATAAATGTTTTAAGGGAAACTACATGTTCTTGACATTCATAATAGAGCCAAGCGCTCAGATTAAACCAGTCACGGATATTTTAATGAGGGTGTGGCCCAGATTATCTCAAGAATAACTTCACCCGTATCCACGGGTCATCAACATTTAGTACAGAAACTAGTTTGCTTAATTTCAGTACACCTAATGTACCACTATAACTTCAGGGTCATTTTATTACAAATGC
This sequence comes from Ophioderma brevispina, assembly GCA_023653785.1. NCBI lineage: Eukaryota > Metazoa > Echinodermata > Ophiuroidea > Amphilepidida > Ophiodermatidae > Ophioderma > Ophioderma brevispina. The sequence continues at coordinate 10,242 of JAMKCH010014095.1, forward strand.
TGATTCATGATTGGGCTGAATTACCATGTGCAATTCAAAAAACCATTCCCAACAAGTACAATTGTAAGAAGTCTGTAAAAGCCATCTTTTAAATCAAATTAATTGTTAATTTTTTTAAAATTATGTTTTGTGTATTTCATTATAGTTGTGTTGTTTCGGTATATCCTTTTAAATAATATTTATAATTGTTTTCGAAATGTTTTATGTATTATTTTTTGATAATGTATTGTGCAAGGACCACCTTGGAAATAAGCTTCGGGCTTAAAGGGTAATACTTGTGTAATCTCCATGTTATTCTGTATAGTAGGACTTGTCATTATTATTGTAATTTTGCCTTGTATGTGGAGAACCGAATCAAATCAATCAAATCAAATCAAGTGGTATTTATTCAAAAAAACTAATTAAAATAAAAACAGCAATAATAAAACAATGAAAAACTGAGCATAAATACGAACAACGTTAGTAATAAAAGTTTAAAAACTTAAGAAATAATCAAAATACGAATACGAACAAAAAATGAATGAAACAATAAAATAAGCATTTAAAATGAGCAAATACTGACAAAATATTAAAACTAAAAAGTAATAACAAATAATGACGAAATAAAAGCCCTCCTAATATTAAAAATGAAAAAAAAAAAAGACACATACATTTTAAAAAGAAAAACGAAAGAAAAGTTTTTAAACAATTATAAAAAATAAAAATATTTTTTGTTTATTGAAAATTGAAATGTGACAAATAGTGACCTAAAATTTAACATAAGATTTAACAAATATAATAAAAAAATGATGAAAAAGATAAAAACCAAAACTATACAATCAAGTTTTGTAAAAAAATAATTAAAATATATATATTTTTTTCAATTTAATTTGTTCATTTCCAATTTGGTGATGAAATGAGAAACCTGAATGGGATGCGGTGTTGTGTGGTGGAAGGGGTGTTGGCAAACACCTTGTTAATGTGGAACACTGCGTTGTTGGAAAAGAGACCCCGGGGGGATTAGTGGGAAATGGAACTCGGGGAGGTTGAGAAGGAAATCTGGTAGAGGTTTCTCGGTATGCAAATAGAGGTATTGCCATTTATATTCCGTCAAGCGCTATGCCCAATAGCATACAGTGCATGAGGAATCAATTGTAAAACTCGTAAAAAATGACCATGGGTAGTTGGGAATTTGTCCATATAGATAAAAAAGGATAAAGGTCTGTGGAGGTTAGGTATGGTTAAGTTAGAAATGTGCCCTGGTGTCGTTGGACAGGAGGACCTGGGTGTTAGTTGGGAAAGGGCCACTCTTGTATGATGAGAAGGGGATCTGTGTTAGTTGGGAAGGACGCTCTGTTGACAGCTGTGAAAGGACTCTCAGACAGTTGTGGAAGGTGTCTTGGATAGTTTGAAATGAAGAAAGAAAAAGACCTTGGCAATTGGGGGCAGCTAGTAAAAGGCCCTGCCTATATATTATATATATATATATATATATATCTATATATATATATCACTATATTCCACGTAGGGCGAAATTTTCTATTCATAAACATAGAGTTTGCGTTAGGGCGAATTTTTTTTTGCCTAACGTATCCTTGTGTTTGTTTTTACGTTTATTCGTCAAAAGAAATGATTTAATTTATGCAAATGAGAGCTAATCTCATTAGCTACAAAAAACAGGAATATTAATTAATTAGCATAATAAGAAAGGCTCATTATTAGGACTAAGATAGTAATATTCCGCTGTATGAGTTTCAATCTAGGAAAATAATTATCGATATATATATTAAAAAGGTTCAAAAGACATAAAGTAATGAATCAAGCTGAGTGGGGTTGGTAAATAATTACAACACAAGATACACAAATTCGGTCATAGACCTTTGTCAAGTGTGAAGGCATTTGATACCTCTGACGCAGCCAGAAACCTTTATTTAATTTATATATATATATATATTTATACTTATTTCAAACACTTTTGGACTAAGCAAGTGCAATAAAACTTCACGAATTCAATCTGATATGGTGTCTAAGTTCTTTCTTCATAAGTATTTCCCAAACCAATTTAGAACAACCCAAGCAAGAATCACGTCATTGGGGCGCCCCTTTCCTTTTAAGGAATTTTCGTCTGGATACAGTTGTATCAGCTTCTTCCCCTGTTCACTAGAGCTATTGTCGATTCGCGTGATACGTTCGTCCCACTGGAGTTTGGACCTATATTCAATTAAGTCAGAGAGGGGTCAACCTAGCTCTGCCAGGGAAAATGAAATAAGTCAAATGCACGTGCCACACCAGGATTTCGTGGAGGGACACTCAGTATTTACCTCAACTCACATGCCACTGAATACCCAATAAGGACACAATTTGATATTTTAGTCATTACTGTCTGTACAGACACTTAAAGGCACTATCTGTGATTTTCTAAATCAGAAGATCAAAAAAATCATCAAAAATCACCGTTTTGCATTTTTGTAACAAGTATCCCAACCTATCCTGCAAATGTTAAGATTTAAAACACCCTAATAAGGATAAAATTGGATATTTTAGTCATTATACTGTCCGTACGGACACTTACTGCAACATGTAATTGAATGGAGATTTATAACTATGAGCACTGCTGTTTTCTTCCCTTTCTGTCAATTTTTCAGTTGCAAAAAATAACTTATGAGAATTCTATAGATTTATCCTTCACTTTTAAGCTATTCTTACATTTTAAATATCTATTGGGTGAAATCGCTGATATTGTCTTTAACTACAACATGTAATTGAAAGGAGAGTCATATCGGAGAGTCATATCTTGGAGTCCTGCTGTTTTCTTTTCGGTTGCAAAAAACAATTTATGGGAATTCTATAAACTTATTGTTCACTTTTCAGCTATTCCTGCAAAGTTAAAATATTTTGACTTTTTTTATGAATCCCTGGTAGTAATAATAATTAATGATAGTAACTCTAACAGTGGAATAGGGGAAATTTTAATTATTTATTAGGTTGTAATGAGTTCTTTTCTTATTTAAATTAATATTCATATCCTTTGTTATTCTAGGGGATTATCCTTCATTTGCATAAATTAATATTCATACCCTTTGTTATCCAAAATGGAATAAACCGCAATACAAAGGGATATGTTAGGGGGAAACAATATTTCGCCTTAAGAGCATTCCGAGTGAATAACAAAAAACAATTTTGCCCTAACGTAGGGGATAGCAGAGTAATAATAAAAACTCAAACAGTGGAATGGGGAAAATTCTAATTATTCATTAGGTTAGGAGTTCTTTTATTTTAATTAATATTCATATCCTTTGTTATTCTAGGGGATTATTCTTCATTTAAATGGCAAGTGCAGCAAGAAACCCAAGAAGATCAAACTAGACCATAAGAGGTATAGTGGTGACCCTGGTTTCACTCGCCCCTTCAACATGGACGAATTGGAATCCGGTATTGCTAGACTTCAACCAGGAAAAGCAGTAGGCCTTGACAACATCTCTACTGAGCAGCTAAAAAATCTTGGCCCAGTAGCAAAGGAATGGCTTCTTGAGCTCTACAATTGCTGCCTTATTTCCCACAGGTTTCCAAAGATCTGGAGGAAAGCGCATGTTATGGCACTCCTAAAGCCTGGGAAAGATCCATCCAATCCCAAGAGCTACAGACCTATATCACTCCTCAGCCATACCTACAAGCTCTTTGAACGTCTCCTGCTCAACCGTATCGCACCTGTGATAGACGAACACCTCATACCAGAACAAGCAGGTTTCCGGCCAGGCAAATCAACAACAAGCCAAGTACTCAACCTAACTCAACACATTGAGGATGGTTTCGAGAAGGGTATGGTAACCGGAGCTGTGTTCTTCGACCTATCAGCAGCGTACGACACTATTAATCACAGATGCCTACTCCATAAGATCCTGGAAATTACCAAGGACATTCGCTTGACTGAGCTTATCTGAGGATTGCTGGCAAACAGGATGTTCTTTGTTCAGCTAGGAGTGAAGAAGAGCCGATGGCGTAGGCTCAAGAATGGTCTACAACAAGGGAGTTCGAGTGTGCTTGCACCTCTCCTGTTCAACATCTATACCAACGACCAACCTAGGAGTGCAGGAACCTGTCGTTTTATTTATGCAGACGATCTTGGAATTAGTGCATAAGATGCCGACTTCACAGTTGTTGAAGAGAGACTCTCCAAAGCTTTGGATGAACTCACTCCTTATTATGAGGAAAATCACCTACGTGCAAATCCATCTAAGACACAGGTGTGTGCTTTCCACCTACGCAACCGTGAAGCCAAACGTCAGCTTAAAGTTACCTGGTCTGGAACACCCCTGGAGCACTGTGATAACCCTGTCTACCTAGGAGTTACCTTGGACCGCACTCTCTTATAAGACCCACATCGAGAAGACGAAGAGTAAAGTATGTTCACGCAATAACATCTCGAACAAACTCACTGGAACAAGATGGGGTGCTCGCCCACATACCCTAAGATCGACGGCACTTGCCCTGTGCTACTCATGTGCAGAGTATGCCTGCCCTGCATGGGAAAGATCAACCCATGCCAAGAAGCTTGATTCAGCGTTAAATGCCTCCTGCCGGCTTATCACAGTATGCCTCCGTCCAACATCAACGGAAAACTTATACATCCTAGCAGGAATTGCTCCACCGGACATCCGTCGTAGCGTAGCGAGCATGCAAGAGCGTAGCTGCCAAGTATCTAATGTGAAGCACCCTATGTCTGGACAGATACCTGCTGCCAACCGCCTAAATCCAGAGAGTTTCTTAAGCAAAGTCCAACCTCTTGAAACAGTCTCTAAGGAGGTCAAGAGAGTCGCCCTGTGGAAAGAAAGACTTGCCATCAACCAAGTAACATCTATCGGTACTCAACCTGGCGAGCATCTCCCACCTGGAACTGACTCCTCATGGGCTGAATGGCAATGCCTCAACAGATTGAGAACCAGAACTGGCCGATCTAAGGTTTCCTTGCAGAAGTGGGGCTATCTGGAAGCAGATCAGGATACTACCTGTGGTTGTGGAACAGCACCACAGACAATGGAATATCTCTTGGTCTGCCCACTGCTGGAGCAACAATGCACAAACAAGGACCTTGCGGAATTCAGTGAAGCAGCCAGAAGTTGTACCCATCTCTGGCTGGATCATATTTGAGAACCACAGTGTTCGGACACGATAAGAAGAATTCTTCATTTGCTTAAATTAATATTCATATCCTTTGTTATCCAAAATGGAATAAACCGCAATACAAAGGGATACGTAAGGGGGAAATGAAATTTCACCCTAAGAGCGTTCTGAGTGAATAACAATAGCCAATTTCACCCTAACGTAGGGGATAGCATAATAATTATACAGTGCTTATAAAGTGCATAAACATAAGAAACATCTCAATGCGCTGGTAGTGTCTTTAAACTCCATGGCCTATGTGTTCTGCCCAGGAGCGTAGCCAGCCGGGTGGTTCCGAGGGGGCAATTTCACGGTAGATGCAACAAATGTCCCGATCACAACAAAAATTTCCCGGTCGAGGAGCAAAAGAATCCGAAAAGGGGCCGATTTAAACATGAAATCTGTGTTTTATTTATCCCGATTTCCCCTCCAGTTTTTTTTCAGAGGATCACTCTGCCCCCACCTGGCTACGCACTGTTCTGCCACATTTCAAGTAGCTTGAGGTCATATTGGCAGTGTTATAGCTCTGTCTGTAGTCCTTCCGCTTGCATACACCGAACAATCACCACAAACAGCTTTGCAGAGCTTGTTTGGCAGGTTGCTTAATCATAGAGTCATCTGGGGGAGTGGGTTATATAGCCCCAATATTTTGATAGAGGGGATGGTCAATACGTTCAGCCCCAATCTTGATGCCCCTGCATGCTCTTTTTTGACCAAAATAACCCATATTTTACCATGATGTTTAAACATTGTAAATTTCTGTGCACTTCGCGCGCATTTTGGTCTAATTACAATATATTTTAACAATGTAATTTTTAAATAGCAAATTTTCTTAGCGCGGTGCTATAGTAACGATTCTTGTCAGCAAACCCCATTCATTCATAAATTTTTCCATCAGCCCCATCCCACTGATGTCAAAAAGAAAACTTTTGCATGTTGCTAATGTAGATTAAGAACTGTAGTAGTCCATCATGATTGTATAGTCATATAATTAAATTTTTGTGGGCTTCATATTCCCCAAGTATCTCGCTTCAAAACCAAAGATAAATGCACACTCAATTTTTTTTTTTTGGGGGGGCTCAAAAGGTCCACTGTCCTTTCATCCTGGGCTGGTAAATTTTACCAGTCCGACCCCGAGAGTCTGAAATATACCATATAACCTAACGCCATTTTAAAACTATACCAGATTGTGCGAAACTTACCTTAAACGCCAATGAAGAATGAAACACAAATGCAGATTTTGTCAGTTTAGAGCAAACTTTTTATTTCATTTTTCTTATCTATTTTTCATAGGTTTGTGCATTTTCCGTTGTCACGTAAAGGGCTTGTTCCGATTTATGTGTATTTGTGTCTCTACTGATATGAGAGGCCTGCTCTTGCCTCATATACCCCATCCGTATCGTGAAACAAACTTGCGGTTTTGACGCAATAATGCATGTTGAAAAGCCCTATTCAATACTGTGCATATTGATGGTTACCACTAAAACGGCGGTTTTTTGTTTATATCTGGGAATAAATGGATTTGAGGGCTCAAATTTCAGGATGACAATGAGAAAAATACTGCCTTTCATCTGATATCAAAATCTTATACTACTGCCGGGTAAATCAGGGTGTCCCCAAGACGATCGGAACAAGCAACCTTTAAGAGTTAACATTGCCTTTCTTTGGTACCACTTAGTGTGGGTCGGTATTTCAATGAAACAGTTCCCTATGATTTGTGGGTTCTAAAGTTGATTTTCTTACTGTGTCTTCATTCATAGTGAACCAACCTTCAGAAAATGACGGGTGCAAATTTTCGGACTGCTGCCCTTCCTCAAGGGGGACAATGTTACTACAGGGAAAAATTTAAAATCGAGTCCCAAATTTGTGTTTTAATGTACATAACATATTCGTCTCCTTATCAGGATTAGAAAAATTATATATTTGCCTAGGTGCCGAACGTTAGTTACAGCGCTATAGCCCCAGACTGGTTCAAGGTCATCCTGGGGTAAAATTTCCACAATGCTCAGATTTTGTGAAACTGGCGACAAGTTGTTTTGTATTGTCTCCAGGATCCAAAACCTGTATTATTTTACAATGTGTGACATTTAGATGGCTAATTCCATGCAAAATGTCGCAGGTCTCATGGTCTATGGGGGTCACAGAACTTTCCCTGGATGTCACCCAAAAGACAATTAAAATGCCTTTTCTGTTTCAGTAATGACACAAGGGAACATTTGACTCATTTGACACATCGGAGCATTTACCCCAGGGTGACCCTTTGAACCCAATTATGGGCTATACCGCTTTAACTAAAGGTTTGACCCTAGGCAATATACACTTTTTCTTAATCCTTCTGACGAGAAGAACGCTTAGTTACCTTAAAACACAGTTTGATGCGATTTTAAATTTTTCCCTGTACTACTTTGCCCCCTTCGTCATGGGGCATCAGTAGGAAAATTTTGCACCCACCATTTTCTGACAGTTTAGGTCCCTTTGAAACTCCAACCCAGCAACAAAACACGTTTGTTAGCATGTCAAATCCTACTGGAATACACAACAACCCACACCTAACTACAAAAACACACAGTACGCAAATGTTAGGTTACTGTTCGAATTTCTTGAACTGGTCCTAAACAGGGTTTCATAAAAAAAGGGGAAATAGTCACCATTTCAATCCAACAGAGCATAATTTTTTATTGTGTACACTTTACACCCATAAAACTGAAGCAGACTAGAGATCTAAAGCAAACTTAAAGGCTGACTCAGACGATTTCGAAATATAAAATTTTTTGGTTAGTATTAAAATTGTCCTAGAACAAGATAGTTACCTAAAATGCTTACTTCTTCCAAATTTAGAGCTGCACGGATTTTTCGGTTTTCATGCAGTAAACATTGATGCATATATACATGCCATCGGGACCGTGTATTACAACATTTCCGGATCTGGAATTTTTATACAAAGTTTTGATTTTTATAATGAAAGACTTCGATTTGATCTAGTTTATTTCACACAGTTATTTTTTCAGTATATGGACAAGCAGTATGTTACATGCAAAAAACATGATTTGTTTGAAAAATGAGTGCGCCCTCATCGGGAAATCTCTGAGTCGGCCTTTAAGCACACAAAAAAAAGTGGGTGTTTGGCAAAAGACACTTCATGGGTCATCAGTTTTTGAGACATGTTAGCTATTTAGACACAAAGTCATGTCTCTTTGCAAGACACTAATTCACAAGTCATGTTTTTTTATGCCAAGACTTTGTTTTTTTTAAGTTCGTGTCTTTTGATCTTCACTTTGAGACCTGTCTAACTGGAAGATGTGTCCTTTGTGTCCGTAGATTTACCTTTTTGTTGGTTCTTTTTTCTTTTCTTTCCATTGTATGAGACATGTCCATTTCCAAATATGTCTTACATATGAAATGCCCGGACCATTTTTACAGTGAAGTTTTACAGTCTGCACAAAAATATCTGCATTTCTTAACCACACAACAAATAAGATACCCTTCTTATGAAAAGAACATTCATATATAAGGTCATTAAAAGTTACTCACGAAGCAGCATACGAATTGGGGGTCGCGGGGCCATGGTCCCTCGACTTTTGGAAGTGGGTGGGCCTGGCCCCTCCACTTTTGCACAAAATCTGCTAAATTTGGTTTCAATTTTCGAAATAATTCTAGAACCAATGGGCATCAGAAGTAATTTAGCTCCTCCACTTTGAAAAATGTTCCGCTGCCGCTGCTCACAACTGCCATTTTTGACTTTCTCATGATGTCAAATGTCGGGATCCTGATAATTTTTGCACAAAATCACCTTATTTGAAAACTGTATTGGTCTCACCTTTACCACTAACAGGTTACAGGTTGGAACAATTTTGCACATATATGTACAATTAGCAAAAAATAAATAAACTTTGACCAAAAATTGATGACATTTAATTTGTTTGACTGCAGAAGATGACTGATAGTGGCTTTAACACCTCTTATTCCCTTAACCCATGAATCATTGCATTCAAGTGTCATCAAAACCCACTAAGGCATGAGTAACAAGAAGCTTAACATAAATGAACACATCACATAATACCAAAATGTCAAAAGTGACCAAACAGTCAAACAGCGTGCATACAACGGGAAATCAACTCTTCTGTGTATTTTCTTGTTATCTGTGAACCTAGCTTTTGTGAATAAAACCACTCTGGAAGCATTTTCTATTACAAAATCATTCCATTTACAATATGATGATTAGGTTTTAATCATTGCACTCTTACTACAGTCTGAGTAATAATTTTTTACATTAAGTTTTAAATGTCATTTTTGGTTTATGGTTCTCTGGATATCCTGAGAAAAGGTTACCGGTATCTCCAAAGTTTCAGACAGTGCGTTTTCATATAAAATGGATAGGCCCCTATGGGTTAAGGCTGGCACTTTCTGTTTCAAACCCATTAGGCCATCTTAATTTAATTGTGTGTCTTAAAGCTCCCGCGCGCATTAGTAAAATCACCCGCGTTATTCATTTTTTTCTTTTTCTTTTTTTGTTTTGTTTTTACCACCAAGAAAATCCATGTCAGACATCGTGAGATGCCTAATTAACAAAACAATAGCAAGCAAATAGTGCCCAGACATGCATGAGTGTTTAATTAAATATTTCATGTGGTGCAAAATGAAGTGACAGCAAAAAAACATCAACAGATGGCCAATAAAAAAAAAGTAAAAAAAACAAAACAAAAAAAAACGCATTCCGCATTAGGTTTTCAAATTTTGACGAGCTTTAAGACACACAATTAAATTAAGGTGGCCTTAGGAATGGGCAATTGGTGAACTTGGACATGCAAATCATAGGGGTCTTTGAGTCTCGAATTACCGCACACGTCACACCACACGTTTCCATACACGCTGGTTGAAGCGTTTCTAGTATGATTTGTAATCTAAAAGTACAATTTAGAGCATTTCAGATGTTACAAAATAAAAAATGCAATGGATATGTCCAAATATCCAAAGTTGATTTACCTTTTAAAATGACAAAATATGAGAGGGTTACAAACGGTGAAATTAGGATTGAAATCGGACTCTTCTGTTTAGATGTGTGTGGGACCAGAGCGTTCAGTTGAACTTCGTTTGACCTTGGAGTGAACGCTCTATCTTACACACAGGAATTTCCACTTCAAAACTGACAAAACCTGGTTAAATTTTTCAGTTATAAATGGCCTTGCGGGCCTTATCTTATAATTAAATGAAAAATCAAAAGGTTAACCAGTAAGTATACACTTTTAACTTGGGTTAGAACCTGCGACAAAAAATCTGTGATCAGCCGTTAGCGACATAACACGGTTTTGCTGTTGGAAGGTGAAATCAAGTCTTGTGCAAGAGACCTTCAATACAAAATTGCACGCTTTTTCCGACTGATGCTTTTGTTAAATTTTAGGTGTAAATGGGGGCTTGCGGGTCTTATTTGTCCATCAAACATTCAGAAAAAAATATATATTTATTTTAGATATATGTTAGAAGAACACTGGACTTGCGACAACAATTCTAACACTTTTGGTTCTGTAGATATATACAGCGCCGTACTGATGCGCCGTATGTCTTATGTATGGTTAAATGTTTGAGGTCAGTACATGTGGAGCTATGTGGAATAGGAAAAGTAGACAGAAAGTTTGTATTGTAGCCGGGAAATGGCACCATGTATGTATCTACGCTCATCCATTAGTTGTTTTGTTGGTTCAGGAAAGTCAAGTTAGAGGTCATTTTTCTTGAGGTAAGTAAAAAGAAACATAAAAGTCAAGAAAAAATAGGAACTGGATTGAGCTCAGAAGAGTATGTGTTGAGCTCACCCAGGCAGATGCTGAGAGATACAAAACGAACTTAAGGGATCTGACAGATACGACCGATGAGATTGCCCAACAGCTCTTTCAAAAATTGGACATGTTGGATTGGATTGAGAATAGGGAATTGTTAGATCCCTTTGTAAGAATTGCTTCATTTACTCCCGACAACAACCATGCAAGTTTTGATCATGAAAATGCTGAACTGATGGAAATGCACTTCAGATTTTTTTCCCATTGGACAGACTCTAAGGAATGGGACAGTTTGGAATTTTGCCCGAACAGGCCTGTGCATGGCCACAGCATTTCTTTGAAAGTTAGCTTTACAAAGTTAGTTTATATGTATGTTATAGGCCAACTGGTATGTGAAAGCATTGATTTACAGCAAAGATGATAATGCAACTGACATCACTACCCCTAATTTCATTTTTTTATTTCAGACATTCTTCACGAAGACTTATCCCAGAAAGTTTGACACATTCGCTTTCAGGACAGAGTAAAATTAAGAAAATGGACCCCTTTGAAGAAAAGTATCAAATACCAGGACCAGCCAAGAAGCCCAACCAAGAGAAGGGAATTGATTGCAAGAGCTCAGAAGACATGGAAAAGCAAGCACAGCAACTGCAGGAAGAATGCAAGAAATCAAGCAAGAAGAAAGAACCAACCCAACATTCATGTCTCGCATGAACATGTTCAAGGAAGGGAAGAAAGAAGAGACTATGGAAAAACACTGCTCTGTAGTTGGAGGCCTAGCTATGTATGGCGCTATGTAGTATGTGTATGTAGTATGTAGTAGGTCCGTCATGTGGTTAGTTTCGTTAAAGGACTGTATTTGAAAGCATGTTTCAATTCAAACCAAACTTGGGTAAAAATATCAGTGGGTGGGTGGGACTAGGTAGTGGGTGTGAAGGGGTTTTGAGGTCATTCGGTGATCTACGGGTAAAGAGGTCAATATTGTAAAATACTGAAAAGTTAATTGATAAGCTATTACCAAACTGGTTGTAAAAATGGAAGGGAACAATTTGAGACGTTAAAAAGATAATTAGGTCAAAGGTCATTTAGAGGTCAGCTGAGGTCAATTGCAAAAATATTTTTGAAATGATCATTTGAAAAGCATTGCTTAATCAAGCCAACACAATGGGAACGGATCAGTATGGTGGGGGGACTCTAGGGGGTGAAAAGTGAAGGGTCTTGGCGGTCAAAGGTTCCTTTCCTCTAGAGTTAATGAGATTCAATATGTGAAAAATAATGTGAAAAGTTCATTTTTTCAACTAAATGATAAGCTATACCAAACTTGTAAAAAGGATTCTAATGGAAGGGACATTGGCCCTAAATGAGAATGAGGTTAAAAGGTCATTTAGAGGTCAATTGCAAAAATATTTTGAAATCTGTATTTGAAAAGCATTGCTTCAATCAGCCCAACTTGGTAACAATGATCAGTAGGTGGGGGACTAGGGGTGAGGTGAGAAGAAATTTGTAATTTTGTACATGTGAGGGGGGCAAGGGGCCCCCCGATAGTTTTTTGACCACATGCTAATCAGCCTTTTTTGCCCTGCTCATTGGGGGACTTTCCAACCCCCAGCCTGTCCATCCTCCTCCTTTCCCAACATCCCACCCGGCCCCTCCCTTCCCCTCCCCACTAGCCCCCCTGCCCCATCCCCAATAACCCTCACCCTTCCCCTTCCTCCTCGCAACCCCCCTCCTCCCCAATTCCTCTCTCCTAGACTCCTCTCTCCAACACCCCACCCGCAACCTGCCCCCTCCCCACACTCCACTCATCCCCCTCCCAACATTCCCCACCGAGCCCTACCCAACACTCCACCCAGCCCAGCCCCCTCCCAACACCCCACCCCAGCCCTTCCCAACAGCCCACCTTCCCCAACACCCCCCTCCCATGCCCCGCCCCAACACTCCAACCATCCCCCTCCCCAACACCCCACCGTCCCCCTCCCCAACCCCCCCTTCCCCCAACCCCCACACACCTCCCCAACACCCACCCCTTGCCACCCCCACCCTCCCCAACCCTCCACCCTCCCCAACCCCCCACCAATATCCCCTCCCCAGCACACCCCCCAACCCCCCCTCCCACACCCACCGCTCCCTTCCCAACCCCCCCCCGTCCCCCAACATCCACACCCTCTCATGATCTCTATTGTGTAACGGTGACCAACTTCTTGGTGGGGCCCTGGGTTTGTGCCTCTATGGCTCTATCCGCTGTCTGTCCCGCTCTCAGTGTCAAAACCTTTAAAACCTTGTGGACGAGTTATCTCATGATCCGTAAGGTGTTTTGGTTACCCAAACTTGGGGGGGGTGGGTCTGCATGTACTCCAACCTGATTAGATTTTAGGTCTGTGCTTTGTCCCCCTGTCAGTGTCAAATCCTTGTGAAGTTTTTAAAACACTGTGGATTAGTTTATCCTTCCTCAAACCACAATTTACTTTGAAAACGTTTGACAAAATAATGCATTCCCAATTCTTACTATATTATGGCCTAAAAAGATGGCTTTTTCAACTGATTATACGACACATTTTTTTTTATTTTCTCATTTTTGATTAGCATCAATAAAATGTCATCACACTGACTTGGTTTGAATTATGACAGAATCTTTTGTGTCACAACTCCGTAAAATAAATGATATGCTGTGCAATGTAAACAGTTGACCTCTATGATGACCCATTTGTGAACTTTGACATATTTTTCTCAAAATCTTTAAAAAATTTGAAAATTGTTCGTGTTCCCCACTAATAAACCTTTGTGCTCGGACTCTAGGTCTGAGTCCCACATTGATTTCGTGTTTTCACTGTCGCGATAAAGTACTCCCATCTGTGCCAAACGCCGATGTAATGTCGGGCCCACTTACCCGGATGTTGTTCCATACATTCCGTCCATCCCAATAGTTTATTTTGCAAAAAAAAAATTATCTGCTATGTTCCTCCTGTTGACTTGATGGAAACAAATAGGATTCTCTTGATTGCAATTTTGATATAAAATATGTTGACTGGTCAAACAAGAACATCGTCTAGCATTTTCTGATCATTTTGATTAAAATCGGGTTGCGCAGATATCCATTTTCAGATTTCATCTTTTTCCCGTAAGTCGTATTGTTTACGTGGCTGTTATGGGGTCGTAGCCCGCTGTGGTCACCGCCGCTCTTATCGCCTAAACAAATTCTCAAGTATCGTGGTTTATTACTTAAGGAAATATATGATACAAATAGAGGAACTAATAAGGAGAATGTGTAGATTTTTTCGGGGTTATTTATGTGAATTTAATGTAGAAAAAATACGGATGTTGGTTTGCTGGTAATTGTGTTCTTGTCTCCCCGGCCTTGCTCACAGCCAAAGGCAGGGTTTCCGACGGTGATAAGTGAGCCGGGCCCACTACGATGTACAAACGCGTTCCCACTGTGCATTTGGTACAACGTCCTAGTACCTGAGACTACCTACCTGAGGGGGTCTCGGACCCCGATCTCGGATGTAGGTCCAAATCCACTTAAAACGCGTTCCCACTAGGCAAGGAAATGGGCTCGATGTAGCTCACGTCCTGTATGGTACCAAACATCTAGTGGAAACTTATACTTCCCTGGAGACTACAGCACCCGAATTCTGATGTGTGACGTTAATATATCTTACATTTTCTTTTTTTTTGTTCTCTTTCTTATATGCAGAAGATGATCTGATTCAGAATTCTGTCCAGACAAGTGAAAGTGGTGATGTGAGTAGATTTGCTTGTGCTAGTGACATGGTGGTGACATGAACGGTAATTCTCACTTTATTCGGAGGGTGCTAATGATCGTTTGGCAAATACCACCAGGGTGAGGTGAACAAGCTTATGATGCCCCTGTACATCTTTTTAGTGGAAGACTGCAATGGCAACAGCCGAGTCGTGAGCTACAGCTTGTTCTATAAAAAGAGGCACATTAGAAAAAGGACCGTGTAAGCATCGCTTTGGCAAGATACATGATGTAAGCCAGGTTAATACAGTCATCGTTGACAAAGATGCCAATGAGATACGGCAATTAGAAAGTCAAGTCAACATGCATCTCTACAGATATGAAAGTTCCACATATCTCAAGCACCAACCTTGTAACGTCAAAATGGTGTGTTTGCAAAGTCTAGAGTGGTACGACAAAGCGAACAAGCAGTTCATGGAGTAGGCACCATAACAACTAGTGGAAATATTCCAGAAAGACTGGGACTCCACTAAAGACCTGTGTACTGTTACAGGACAAACAACCATCTGAACTTGGGTAGGGAACACCTCCACCAATGCCTGGAATCCCTTGAACCATGACAGTGAAGCAGATGTTGGACTGGAATGACTCCATTGCCGAGGCAGTCCATAATGTAATGTGGATCAACAGGACGACCAGTTTCGAAGTCAGCCACTCGTCTTTTGTACTCGTCGTATGTCATGAACAGCACTGATGTCGTTGAACTGGCAATCGTCCAAATCCTTACACCACCATATGCTGCAGATATAGTCAACCGGGAACTGCAACAAGCCAGATTGAAGACCAAAGTACTGGCAAAGCATCCAGAACTATGCTGCCCCTGCATTCTACAATGGGTCTTCTTGCAGGCATACTTTTGCAAAGAGGTTAATAGAAAGAAGTGAGCCAGTTTTCAGAAAATCCGATGTCAAGGCACGGTGGTGCATTGGGTACGAGGACCAGGTGTCAAGAAAATGCAAGACGTAGACAGAAGCAGAAGGTAGCCAACCATTGGAGGGTGTGACATCTCACCCATGAAAGCAAGCAAAATGCATGCCTCTCAGTAAAGACGAGAAGTTTAAGAAAATGATGGTATTGTGCAAGAACATGGCTGATCTCGAATCAACATCTGGAATGCCCGAGTTCCTTCAGCAAATGGATACTCTGCAACATGTTTACGACTTGCGGAAGCAAGGTGAAGAGGTAGTTATTCAGCCAGTGAAGGAAACCAGCAGTATTGGTGTCCTTGCATCTGAGAGTGACCTACGAGGAGGCAATGGTGGAGGGAATAGTGATGGTGACTGTGCGATACGTGATGCATCAAACACAAGCGCAGAAGGGGTAGATGTAGACATGGTAGACATGCTACTGGTCATTGGGAGGATGGAGGTTAAAGTGAAGGAGACTGAGAGAAGGAAACCAGCAGTAGTGTTGTAGTTGTCCTTGCATCTGAGAGTGACCTACGAGGAGGCAACGGAGGACAATGGTTGGAGGGAAAATAGTGATGGTGACTGTGCGATAAAAGTGATGTCCACAAACAACAAGCTCAGAAGTGGTAGATGTAGACATGGTAGACATGCTACTGGTCATTGGGAGTGATGGAGGTTAAAGTGAAGGAGACTGTGAGATAAATGTGAAATAAAGTGAAAGATGTGGTAGTCATCAGTGAGGTTGATGGAGAGGATAGTGAAGGCAACTGTGAAGCATCGAACACAAGCCCAGAAGTGGTAGAACTAGACATGGTAGACATGCTAGTCGTCAGCGGGATTGACGGAGGGAAAAGTGAAGGCGACTGTGAGATCAGAGATAAATGAAATATCAGACTCAAGCCCAGAAGTGAAAGATGTGGTAGTCATCAGTGACGTTGATGGAGAGGATAGTGAAGGCAACTGCAAGTTAAGTGACAGGAAGGTTGACACAAAAATCAAGAGCATCAGTTACCAGCATGCAGCAGGTTCTACAAATCAGGTTTTGGGGACCATAACCAGCCTAACTTTGCCGACATTACTGCCTGTCCGTGGCAGATCTAGAGTGAAGAAGACAACCAATAAGCTTAGGTCAACTTTGCTAAAGTCAAGGAAGAACAAATAAAACTGGCGGGGCAGAAATATTAAGAAGAAGGTTGATGTGACAGACTCGGATATCGCTGCTTTGAGAGGCAACAAGATGCTCGCAGATACACACATTAATGCAGCTTGTCAATGGCACTTTTTCTGTTTAAGTATAAAATCCAGAGCACCGTTATTTGAAAAGAGAATGGAAAACATTCTAGTTTTATTTTGGATTCTTTCTATGCAGAAGTAAAGGTTTCAAAATATCAGTACTTTCAAGAAAATAATGATATCAACAATTTTCAGTTGTTAATAAACACATCAGTGTGTTTAGTGTTACAGAAACCTAAACTTTTTTACTTCTGAAATATCTTTGAGAGCAAATTATTACTGAAAGTTTACAAAATAAAAAACTTTGAAGAATCTTCAAATCGAGAACGTGAAACATGTTTATTTTTTTATTTGAACTGAAAAAGAAATATAAAACAATGAACAAGTAGGTCTACTCTAAACCTCTATAGATTAGTAAATGAGTCAGGGGCAGGCAAAGACCGCGATTTTGGAGTTTTGCCGTAGTCTGGCTTTTTGACAGCCCTGCATGGATTTTGTTCGTGTATGTGTGACGTCAGCGGTCGTGTGAATAGCGAGAGTGTTCTTCTCCGCACGACTGTTGTACGAATAGTGAACAAGTTCTTCTCCGCACGACAGTCGTGCGAATATCCTTTGCAAAATATATGTACGTTTCTCAAAAGTTATTGGATAACAAACCTTTTTTCATGAATAGCGAACTTTTTTCTATTATAATAAAAAGTGAACCTTCTTTCAAATAAGGACAAGTAAATCAAATCTTGTATTTCTCATCCCCACGCCCACTCTGATTTTGGGTGGGCCCCAATTTTTTTTGTCATTTTTTGTTTAAATCTGTAAAAATTCAACACAAACGTTCATTATTTTGTAAACAAAATTAGTTGTTTTGCTTATAAGATTTGTTTAACTGAGTACAAATATCTGATTTTGTATTCTGCTTAGTTTTGAAGTAGCTTCATCCCAAATTCTCCTTGGTGGTGGTGGTGTAAATGGCAAAATAAGATAGGTATGTGTTATTTATATTTTCTCAAAGATGTCAATTGGGCATTTCAGGTTTATTGTAGGTGACAATGTACTATAGTTTACATCCATGTCCAGATGACCACCATTCAAAAAAGATATCCTCGCTCTCAAAACATGCAACTAGTCTGTACACAAATTTATGAAAATAGGACATTCACTGATAAGTAGGTTTTTTGATTTACCTTTTATAATAATAATAATAATAATGTGGATTTATATTGCACACAAATCCACCCAAAATCAGAAATCAGGAAAGTACTGCACACAACTTGGAAGTTTCACACTGATGAATTATGTGGAGGACTATAGGGGAGTTTCTGTAACCTGACCCATCTGAAACACTTTTTTTCTGACACACTTATGGAATAAACCTGTGCTTGATTCTGTGAAGAGTTTCCAAATTCATAAGTGTATCAGAAATAATTGCATCAGATGGGTCAGGTTATCCTGGACTATAGGGGTGTGCTTTTTGGAAGTAGAGGGGGTCATGGAGTTGAGGCAAGGAAGAAACAAATGTGGAGTGAAGTGGCAGAAGTGAAGGCGGCAGAGGTGGGAATGGGATAGAGGAAGAGCTGCCAGGGTTAGGAGAAAGTGGACAGACTTGTCCTATTGGGCCAAGCAGCATTGAAAGAAGAGAATGGGAGAAATGTGAAGGCAGTACTTTGCTAATTTAATTCCTTAGTTTTTTATTCCTTCAATTTGTTAATTTATGTTATAGATGGCATACTGTTGAATGTGTTATCTGCTGAAGACAGCCCATTGCCGATTGTTGTGTACTGAATATAGCACACCACTAATGATTTAATGTTGTCTGCTTAAGATAGCAGTCATGGATTTAGGAATTAGCCGGGCACCACTTAAAATGTTGGTGTTAGGCTCTTCTCCAGCCCCAAAGAGGAAAACTGATAAAGAGGGAAGAGGAGAAAAAAAGAAATTAGGAACAGCAGTCCCATATAGGTCGTCTGATTACGGAAGTCATAAGCTTTCAGGAATATACAAAACCAGTCAACCTGACCCAAATGACATGCGGCACCTCTAAACCACCTACACAACCTTTGACCCCAATCTGTGTACACCTCATGCAGGCCATGGGCCTTGCGGTCAGTACTAAAACTTAACAAATTTGGTGATGGTAGCATTTGATTTAATCGGCCCACATGAACTCTCACTACAATTGGAGTATGCCACATATGAACCTTGGGCCAGTGGTTCTTCTGATCAGTGTAATATTGTTCGTTTACATTCTGTCCACTTTGGAAATGTTAGCCCCATGTACGTGCCACTTACTGTCCCCAGTAAGATACCACCGTATATATACAATCAGGAAATTGATAAACGCATATAAATTGTGCATCGAATGTCAAAAATCTCCAGGTGTGTTTGTCCGTTGAATTCAATCCATTATAGTGGCGGATGAGGGAGGCGGATATATAAAAGGCCATAACAAGCTGTGGGTTGTGAACGTCACTCTTCCGACACCAGTATCGGAAAATTGTGAGTTTGACTGCAAAAAAAAATCCCTTGGTAGTCAACGCATATCATGAAAATTTTGCTTTCATCAACTGTACGTTCCAAGCCGTCACATTACTTGAACTTTGGACATTACAGCCAAACACTGAAATTTCAGACAAACTGGAATCAGGAGAAAGTATTAAAAGAGTATTGCTCCCGTTGGAAGCAAATGGACAACAAGATGTGAATTCACAGATGTTGACCGTGTGAGATAACAACCTCAAAATCATCTAGGATGCAAGTCCTGAAGTGTGTTTTTGGAAAAATTAGTGGGTTCATGATGAGAATCAGGACACAAATAAATTAAAAAACTCAAACCCAGACACAAATAAACAGGAAAAACAGTGAACGCAATCAGTGCAAATACAACAGTGAAGTTAGAAAAACACAACAAGTCACAATATGGGCAGATACTGGTTGTCCGCAAAACCTCAAAGGTGAAACAACACTGATGAAACAAATCCAGACAGTAGCATCAAAAGCCAACAAAATACAGTTGAGAGAAATACAGACATATCATTGACACCATACTACAGCAAGACACCCCTACCAATTATTGGTAAATTCCAAGCACCCCCCCCCCACCCAAATAGAAGAAACAAAAGAAAAGGTTACAGTAGCTGACGTATATGTGGTGAAAGGAAGAGGCAAACTGTAACTGACCCATCTGACACAAATATGAATTCGAAAACCTTATGGAATAAACCTGTGCTTGATTCGTGAAAGAGTTCTCCAAATTCCAATAAGTGTATCAGAAAAAATGCATCAGATGGGTCAGGTATCCTGGGACTATAGGGGTTGTGCTTTTTGGAAGGTAGAGGGGTGTCATGGAGTGAGGCAAGGAAGAAACAAATGTGGAGTGAAGTGGCAGAAGTGAAGGGGCAAGAGGTGGACTTGGGATAGGAGAAGAGCTGCCAGGGTTAGGAGAGAAAGTGGACAGACTTGTCCTATTGGGCCAAAGCAGCAGCATAAGAGAGGAATGGGAGAAATGTGAAGGCAGAGTAAGTACTTTGGCCTAATTAATTCCTTAGTTTTTTATTCTTCAATTTGTTAATTTATGTTATAGATGCATTCATTACTGTTGAATGTTATCTGTGAAGGACAGCCCATTGCCGATGTTGTGTACTGAAATATAGACACCACTAATGATTTAATGTTGTCTGCTTAAGATAGCAGTCATGGATTTAGGAATTAGCCGGGCACCACTTAAAATGTTGGTGTTAGGCTTCTTCTCCAGCCCAAAGAGGAAAAACTGAATTATAAATAACTAAAGAGGAAGAGGCGAAAAAAAAGAAATAGGAACAGCCAGTCCAATATAGGTCGTCTGATTACGGAAGTCATAAGCTTTCCGGATATACAAAACCAGTCAACCTGACCACAATGGAACATGCGCACCTCTTTAATAGAGCTAGAGATTAACCGATATGGTATCGGGAATCGGATCGGCGAGCCTAATTTGATAAATCGCCCCAAAGATCGGATCGGCAAAAAATATGTCCGAGCTTGGACCGATCTTCAACCGATATATTGAATGAAAAAAGGGGACAAAGTATAATGGGAATTTTACCAGTTTTCCCCCCCTCGTCCCCCCGTTGGAAAACACGAGTGCTCAACTGATTTTTAATACGTGTATTTAGCTATCATCTGCATTTCAACTTATTTATAACTCATTAACTCTTAGCCTACATGAGGAAAACACTTAAGGCTAATGAGCTACTACGTATAATACTATCACGATCTCAACTTCAAGGCGGGTTCCAAATTAAGCTATACTGCAACTGTTATGGTTCCTGTCTAATTACAAACGTATGGACCAGGCGACTGAACTTCTGCTCTCCCACGGAGGAAAATCGTCGTTTTGTAAGTGTGAATGAGGAAAATTATGCCTTTATGTTTTATTATTTTGTTGTAATTCTTTTGTGCTTCAAGTCAAAGCCTTCAATGACATAAAAATCCTTAGAAGCAGAGTCCAGAAAAGAAATACGGCAAAATTATTCCCGTTTTTCCAACTCTTTCGTTACGTATTGTTCTCCATCGAAGATGGTTATAAAATCGGAATAGATAAAGCCACACATTGCAAGTTACCCTGGTATGTGTGAAGCAAGCAAATGGTTGGCAGAATATTCACAGTCATGCACAGAGAGTTGGGTGGTTTGTCTCACGTAGCATGTGCAAAGTCTCTGGTCAATTATTTAAGAATTAAGGACATCGTATATGCCTACTAGGAAATTCATTTACAATTTCCTAAGCAGCTAGAAACAAAACTTTTGATTTGGATGATTAGCGCCACCATCAAGTGATAACTTCTCAGTTCATTGAATGTAATGGTGTAATATGACCCATGGTTTTGGGTATAACATGATGTGTACAATGCCCAGATAGCAAAACACCTCCATGAGTTACAATGTGCTCATCAACCAAGGGCACGTTCAGTTGGTTGTAACTTGTCCACGCATGACATTAACTGATGTTATGTATTCTAGGTATATATATTATACAAAACACTCAGGGGGGTGTTTCTAAATACACTGTGAATGAAAGCTCATAGAAACTGTGCCACAGGACGTGCATACTTCATTGCCTCATAGTGTCAAGCGTTGTGTTTTGAAAACTTGTTTCCTGAGTGAATTTTGTAATACGGTGCAATGGACTGTGGTTTAAAATATTTAGAATCGATTTGATAACAGGGGACACTCGGACACTTCTTTATATGAAATGGATATGGCTGTATACGGCTGGCATTTTCAAAACCCAGTGGGTATTTTCAAAAATTGAAGGTTGCTTGCCTGAAATATATACTGTGGTTAATCATCTCTCTAATATACGAGAGGGTTTCCTATGATCTCTTGAGTATTTAACATTAACACATTTAAGTACTACATCCTCGCTAAAGCGATGGTGGTCTTTTTAAAAAGACTATTCTTGTTTAGGTTCCTTTTCACTGCAGTGGCCTGTATTTTTGTACAGCATCAACAGTGTCATAATAAAATACGTAGAAGAAGGAGACTAAATTTACTATACCAAGACGACAACCTCTCTGAAACACCACAATGAATTCTCAGTACTAATTTGCATTTATAGAACATAACATTTAATAATAATATCCGTTGTCGCCACCATTTTAGCTTTTACAAAGATCACGTTGGTGCTACTCATCTCATTCCATTCTCCTAATTTATTGTAAGTGCTTGAAAAGAAAAATTTTTGGGTTTTTTGCTTGTTTTGATTTATACGGCGGTACGGAGAGAAATATTTTCCCCCACAGTTGTAGTTTTGACACAGACTGCAAAAAAAATATATAAATTTCATTGATACTGCGTGAGAGGCTAACGTTAACAGCCATAGATCTAGAGAAAGGGTGTAAATGAAACTAATCTAAAAATCATAGGTTCTTTTATGGATGTCTTTGCATCAGAGAGGGTCAGAAATTGATTAAATACGAGAACAACTAGGTGATATAACCTAGGGACCCCATGGCATGAGAAAATTTAAACATTCTTAATCGGTTATTTTAGCTCTGTGGGCTCTGACGAGCCCACCAAAACACTTTTCCACAATGCAGTGGCTACGTGCTACGACATTAGGCTGGCTAATATATGCAAGCTCATACTTTCCGAACAGACCGTAGTTTTTGATACACGAGCCAAACATGAGCGCGCGTGGTGGACCTGTGTTAAAGAATGAATATCAATTTGTTAGAACATTAAATAACGCTTAATCCCCACCCAAAGACATGTGGCGCTAGCTACTCATACAATCCATGCTCTCATTGATTATTATGAATAACAAAAAAGAATAATCAGCAGCAAGGCAATGAATTTCTCAGCCATTGCGAAGTGCGCGAGGTAACAGGTCAGCTCATGCAATCGATATGCTCTGCAGCTGTCCCTTGTTGACTCTCTAAGACCACGTGTTTTCCAGGGGAAATCCATTTACGTCATTGAGATTGATTGCGGGGGGGGTGGTGGGGGGGGGGGGGGTGGGGGCGGGGGTGGGGTGGGGGGGGGGGGGGGGTATAATTACCGTGACCACAAAATAGTGCTTAAAAGAAATGGCTGGGAAAAAATAGCAATCATTAAAAAAATAATACAAATGATGGAAGAATGGGATACAATTATTTGTAACTTGTTCTTCAAAACCAGAATTTCATAAATTTTCGCCATTTTACCGCAAAGTAAACTGCAGTACTATAGCTGTACACGCACATGTCCTTCGCACCTGTCAAGCATAATTAGCATATTGTTAGACGGCCTTGACCTGGGGGATGGACGGCACGTTGAAGCCGGTCGATACGAGTATAATTGTAACAAAAAGTTTGGATTTATTAAATTGAATGCAATCATTTTGAAATGCAATTAATAATAAATGAAATCTTCAATTTAAAATGAGCATGATGGTCTGATATTCTGATGAACTCAGGATCAGGAGTTGTTTTGCGGAGAAATTTAACCAATTGCCGCTCTATTGATTGGCGTGGTACTTTATATTTTACACACATTCTGGTAAGTAAAAGATAACCTTTTCCTCTAAAATACCTAATCGGAACCTTGCAAAGCAAAAGTGGACCACACAGATTATTAAACTATAATCATCGTCGCCAATTCCTATAGTTAAAAAAAAGTTGAACCACCAGTTGCAAACTCCTACTAATACTCTCTAGGGTTGGTCGATCTTTAACATATAGGACAAACCATCAGGATTCGGACGGTGGATCGGCCGAAACGACAAAAAAAGTCGGGTATCGGATCGGCAGAGGAAAACCCTGGATCGGTTAATCTCTACTCTAAAACCACCGACCACAAACCTTTGACCCCAATTCTTGTGTACACCTCATGCACGGCCATGTGCCTTGCGGTCAGTACTAAAACTTAACAAATTTGGTGATGGTAGCATTGATTTGATTCTAATCGGCCCAACAGAACTCTCACTAAATTGGGAGTATGCCACATATGAACCTTGGGCCAGTGGTTCTTCTGATCAGTGTAATATGTGCATTTTTACATTCTGTCCACTTTGGAAATGTTAGCCCCATGTACGTGCCACTTACTGTCCCCAAGTAAGATACCCCATATATACAATCAGTGATGACATACACGCTAATTAAAATTGTGCATCGAAAATGTTCAAAAATACTCAGGTGTTTGTCCGTTGATATTCAATCCATTATATTGGCGATGAGGAGGGGAGATAAAAGGCCATAACAAGCTGTGAATTCACTCCTTCCGCCCACCAGTATCGGAAATTGTTGAGTTTGTTGAACTGCAAAAAAATCCTGTTAGTCAACGCATGAAAAATTGTGCTTTCATTCAACTGTACGTTTCCCAGCGTCACATACTGAACTTGACATTACAGCAACACACTGAAATTCAGACAAACTGGAATCAGGAGAAAGTATTAAAAGTATTGCTACCCAGTTTGCAGCAAATGGCAACAATGATGTGAATCACAGATGTTGACCGTGAGATAACCAACTCAAATCATCTCAGGAATTGCAAGTCCTGAAGTGGTGGAAAAGTATGTGTTCATTGAGAATGCAGACACACAAATAAACCTCTTTGCTCTCAACGGAAAAAAATCATGTTGTAAGTTGAAACTGAGGGAACATTTACTGCTTTTATGTTTTAGTATTTTTTGTACCTTTTGTTGCTTCCAAAGTTCAAAGCTTTCAATGAACATTAAAAAAAATCCTTAGAAGGCAAAGAGGGTCCAGAAATACGGGCCGAAAAAAAATATTCCCGTTTCAAACTCTTTCGTTACGTATTTTTTTAGGTTCGTTTTCAACTTGCAGTGCTTGGTATTTTTTGTACAAGCATCAAAACAAGTGTTCATAAATAAATACGTAGAAAAGAAGACTAAATTTTACTACCAAAGGGACGGAACCACCTCTTGAACCACCACCAAAAAATTCCCACCAATTATGGGCATAATTTGGCGGGACGGGCTATTCACAAAAAAAACATATGTTAACACTAAATACTTTGAAAAAAAAAAACTATTTTGAAACAAACTAAGTTGTTTTTGTCCAAAACATTGTTTGGCGGGGCTGCAATTGAATTCTCAGTACTAATTGCATAGAAACAAAAAACATTTAATAAATAATATCGTGTCCACCCCTGTATAGCTTAACAAAAAGCTCACGTGGTGCTAACTCATCTCATTTCCATTTCTTTCCTCTTGATTTGAAAGTGCTTGAAAGAAAAAAAGGGGATCAGCAGAAAAAGTTGGTTTTGGGATTTCACGGGGCGGTTACGGAAAAAGTATTGTCCCACCAGTTGAGTTTGTGACACAGATTTGCAAAAAATTAAAAAAAAGTATTCTAAATTCAATTATGATACTGAGTGACTCTCAACCCATGCACCCCTCGTCCAAACCTACTTCTCTTCCAGCTCACCCCCCTGACACCTCTTCTTTCGCGATTAGCTTAATTATTCTTAGTCCTTAATTTCCTCCCTCCACTTTCTGCTTCTCATTGAGAGCCCATACTTCCCCTCTTGCTCGCCCCTTCCCGAGGGCTTTAAACGTGTAACAGCCATAAAGATCTAGAGAAAGGGTTGTAAAAAATGAAAAAAACTAAATCTAAAAAATCATAGGTTCTTTTATGGATGTTTTTGCAATCAGAAAAGAGGGTCAGAAAATTTTGGATTATTAAAAATACAGACTGAAACATCCCTTCAAAACTAGGTGTAAAACCTATGGAAACACCCATTGGCACTGAGAAAAATTAAAACATTTCTTAATCGGTAGTTTTAAGCTCTGTGGGCTCTGACGAAGCACCAAACAAAAAACCAAAACCTTTTCCCACAATGCTAGTATGCCACGTAATTAGGGGCTGAGTTAATCTGCAAAGCTCATACTTCCGAAAAAACCGCCGAGTGTTTTGATTTTACAACGACCAAAACAATCATGAGCGCGCGTTGTGGACCTGTGGTAAGAATGGAATATCAATTTGGCTTAGAAACATAAAATAACCGCTAATCCACCCAAAAAAAAAAGGGCCATTGTTGGCGCTATAACTACGCTACTCCCAAATCCATCCATGCTCTTCATTGATTATATGAATACATAAAAAAAAGGAACTAATGGGATCAGTCAGCAGCAAGGGGTCAATGAAAATTTCTCAGCCCTTGCGGGCGCGAGGTCAGGGTCCAGAATGCAATGCAATGCTATGCTATGCCAGCTCAACGGGCAAGCTGTGTTCCTTGTTGGGGACTCTCTAAGACACGTGTTTTTCCGGGGAATCCCATTTACATCATTGAGATTGATTGCGGGGGGGGGGGGGGGGGGGGTAGACTACCGGGGGACAAAAAATATGTTAAAAAGAAAAAGACTGGGAAAAAATCATAAAAAAAAAAAACAATTACAAATGTGAAAAGAATGGGAATACAAGTGATTTGTAAAATAACTGGTGCGGCGGATCTCCTTCCCCCTCCCACACCCACGATTTTCTTCCTGCTCAAGTTGCCTTTTCCCCTCTTGCAACTTCCCAGTCCCTTATCTCCTCTGGTTCTTTCTTTTTTTTCAGCTCTCCTTTCCCAATCTCTCGAAACAAAGGAATTTTATAAAAATAAATTTTTTCGCCATTTTACAGCATAGGTAAAAACTTGCAGTACTATAGAGCCTACACGCCACATGGGTCCTCGCACTGTCAAGCATTTCAATTTAGCATATTGTAGACGGGGGCCTTGACCTGGGGGAGTTGGACGGCACGTGAAAAGGGGCCGGTCGACTACGGTATAATTGTAAATAACACAAAAAAAAAGTTTGGATTTAGTAAACAACTTGAAAGAGGCAATTCATTTTGAAAGCAAATTACCATGAAATAAAATGGAAATCTCAATTTAACAAAATGAAGCATATGAGTGATATCCAGTCTGATATTTCTGATATGGCAAACTCAGGACAGGAGTTGTTGGGCGGGGACAATTTACAATGCCGTTTATTGATTAAGCGGTACTTTAATATTTTACCCCCATTCTGGTAAGTTAAAAAAAAAGGATAAACCCTTTCCCTAAAAATTTAAAAACCTCATCGGAAACTTTGAACAAATGTGGGACCACAACAGATTATTTAAAACTATAATCATCGTCGCCAATTCCTATAAGTTTAAAAAAAGTTTGAAAAAACCAACCAGTGCAAAACTCCTACTAAATACTCCACCTAGGGGTTGGTCGATTCTTTAACATATAGGGGGGGACAAACCCATCGGATTCGGATTCAGGTGGAGGGGCCGTATAACCGGACAAAAAAAAAAAAAAAGTACGGGCATCGGATCGGCAGAAAGAAAAAACCCTGGACGGTAATCTCTTTACAGATTTCTTTGAAAAAAAAAATATTCAAAAAAAAAATTTATTTAAATGATAACTGGAGTCAAAAGTATTGCTTTATGATTTTTGCATAGGGGGTTAGTTTCCCTTTAATAGGGAGGGGGTATGGGATGTTCCCCCAATCCCCATAGAATCCTATAGGGGGAATTTTGTACCCCTCCCCATTATTAAAACAAAGAAGAAAGATGATTGAAAAGTGCAAAAAAGCCTATCATATTGGAAAAAATCAGGATCATTAAAAAAAACAAAATTTTAAAAATACTTTTTACAAAAGAAATCTAGTAATTGCAAAGGGTGACCCTTTTTGAAGAAAAACAAATGACCATTTAGGGGCCTATTTTTCCCAAAATATATGGACAAGGACAGACCACCACGCATGATTGGCCGGTAACCCATTATTACACCTGGGTGGAGAGGAAGTTCTATTGAGGTAAAAGCGCCTTTATCAAAGGACGCAAAAAAAACAAATCATTGGGACCCAGCGGGGCTCGGAAAAACCCACAAACTTTTGGCGTGCGGGCCGAACCCTGATCCACTGGACAATGTGCCATGCCTTGATATCAATGGCATATCAAAGTAAATGGCATAATCAATGTCAGCATTTATGGAAGTTTTGGTGAAAAAATGGGAAGGGTATATTTTATTAGACGGGGGCTTTTATTAGGAGAGATAGAGAGAATATGGTAGTCTTTAGCGGCAATGCAATCATTTAGAAAAAGTATCTTAATAAAACAATTATTCATATCATTGTTCATGTTAATATTCAGCTAGGAAGTTAAGATAATAATACACCTAATGAAATTATCTACACGAAAAAATAAGTTGTTTTTATGTTAAAAAACACATTATACCATGCGCTTATATTACAATTGGTTTATTTTTCTTCAAGGTGTGAAGAGTTCCAGCAAGCTACTACGATTTGTTAATAAAATCACCACATTCCGAGTACTTCCAAAAAGCTACACAGTACAAATACGTCAAAGAGCCTTTGATGGTGTATCTAATACACCTGTAGAACAACAGTTAGAGGTCAAAGAACTAAGAGGGACACTGACTCTAAACATCCCACCACCGCCTACAGACAGAATATGGTAAGATATCTTCAAGATTGTTACAATGAATCGTTCTGTGATTGACCAGGGTCATGGGTGTCACTTAACGAATGGTAGGGGGCACTAACCAGTCACGATTATATCTGTTACTTAAAATTTTTGGTGCCATCGAAAAATTTAAATCCAACATAAGCCTAATCGGATTATGACTTCGGTTGATCTTCGCCATGTGCAGGTCAGATTCGCGGTCGAGATCAGAAGTCATCATACGACGAGGTTGCTGTACTTTTCCAAATGCGATGAACTTGAATTCATTGATTTTCCTGTCGTTTTTTAATCATTTCTAAAATGAAACATAATATGTCTTTGCCAAGCAGTATATACAAATGTGAAAAGGTATGAAAACCAAACAGCAACAAAACTCAATAGCAAGGGCATTTGTGGTAATACCAGAGTTCATCACATTGAAAACTACAGCAACCTAGTAGCGTGTTTTCAAGATTTTAGGAAACCCGAGATCGGCTGTGATCTTCCCACAATGCATCACGAATCTGTAATGCCGGTTTTGCTTATTGGCAACCGCGAATAGGCACTTGGAGGGTTGGTTATACGTGTACAGCCTGTATGCTTTCTGTTTGGAGCCATGTCACCCAAAATACACCAGACAATTGACAGACAAAGCACAAAATTACTAGGCCTGTAGGTCTCAGTCTTCATACTGTATGAGTTCCTACATTGCTTAAATAGCCGTTTGTAAATTTGCCCATGCATGTTAATCGTTGTTTCGTTCTTAGGTATGGGTTCCGAGGCAAGCCGTATCTGTGGTTGTCAGCTAAACAAAGCTTGGTAACCCGCCAGGTCACCATCACTCACATCACAGACTACATCGAAAAGAAATTAGAGTTGATTCCAGTAAGAGCCTCATCAGCCCAAGGCAAACAACTGTTCTGTATACTGAATGAACCTGCAGTTTTCACAATCTCTCTCTTCTTGACATGTCTGCAGAAATGTAAAGTTAGAAGGGGATGTATTAAGGTTCGTCATACTACACTGCAACGCACGTTGTGTAAGGTTGCAGTGCTCGAAATTACGGTCTCGGTCCAGTATACTGCATTGCAGTACTGCAACCGAGTTAAATTTATTTTAACTGTAGTTGCAGCAGGTTACATTGAGTTGCTGCAGCAAGTGATCGATATATCGGTACTGCACAGTGCAGCGAAGCGAGTGGGAACGACTTAGTAGAACATTGCGGTATTTGATTGTAACATATGAGTAATCCACAAATAGTACTATTATTATTCCTGACTGTGGGTATATATAAACATGAGGCTATGAGGGAATGGTGCCAAAAACTGCCTGAGGTGACTGGAGACCATAGGCCTATTATTTTCCCCAAGACCCAAGGTCGAGGGAAAGATAGTAGGCCCATGGTCTCCTGTCACCGAGGGGAGATATTTTGCACCATTTCATGAATAGCAGTCAATATTTGTTTTATATAACATAAACAAAAACTTGTCAAGGATACATCAAGATCAGCTGCCACCTCAATCTATGACCATGTCCATGAATCGTGGCTCTCTCTCTCTCTCTCCAACAAATTTACGATTGACATCATATTTGATTTGTTTTGGGGATAAGTACTACCTACATCTGTGAGTAATTGCTCCAGTGCTTCACACACCTAGTGTTTAACCAAAAAAAATCAATTTTGGGTTAAACTTCAACAGAAATTGCTCAGCAGTTTACCATGAAAACAACCAATGTCTAGCTTGTAAAAGATCGGTTGCTGATTGGTTCAGATCAATTGCAGCATGAGACATGGGTAATTAAGATACCAATGCAGGGAAAAGATAGTATAAAACCAACTATTCCCCTGTGATGGGGGAATTAGAAACATTTCATGGGAACCCTTTTCCCACTAGTGTGGAACTAGCTTAAATTTTTTATGACATGTGGTATGTATCCACCAATCAAATGACAGAATATTTTTATGTGGTAGCTATATAAATCACATTTATTACCAAACCTACGAAATAGTACTTTGTGGGAACAAAAATTAAAATCAACTAATTATTAAACACTTTCACTTTGGTCAGCCTCTTCATGGGGATGAAAACATATAGGGAAGTTAGATGAGTGGCAAGCACAAAGGGGGGGGGGGCCTGCGCCTCTCCCAGTTGGTTTGTGTAAAGATCCATTCATCAAATAATGTTATTAATTAAGCCTCCATTTAGGTCAGGACTTGCTTTAAAATGTTTAATTTAACGTTCTTTCGGAGGAAATTATCTTGTGGCCCCCCGCCTGGCAAAAGGTCCCGGTGCACGTTACTGTTTTATATGCCATGTGTGTGGCTGTACTTGTACATGACATTGGAATTGTTTAGATAGATTGATCTACAAAGAATCTCATGTTTCATGTACAATACATCATCATGTATGTGCTTGAAGTCAAACAACTTGTCATGTGGAATGCACCGAAGTCGTAAGTGCAAATAGCTGCCATTTGTTCAGAAATTCCATTAAAGATACTATTATGCGCGATGGTCTTTTGGTCGTGGCTCGGGAAAATGGTTCTCAAGGTGATAGTCGCCGAGAACCATCTAAGAACCACGTGACTTAAAAAATAAAATCAAAACTTGTCCTAATACATGGCCGCCACAGTCAGAGGAATCCACAACACACGGCATCATTACTTTTTTTGCAACTCCACAACAAAGTGTTCCCCTCGTCTCAGGTGATCACAGTGGCCAAATTGTTCGAGTTTCCAATTTGCCTCGTACAAATTAAATCCCAAACCCAACTTTCACAATGGTTGTTACATACACATTTGTTGCCAATTGCTCCTTGCAGAAAGTGTCGGCTACCTAACAAACCTGGACGACTTACTCATCCCCATCATGCAATTCAACAAATCGACGAGTGTTCGTTTCCCTGAGCACCGACGTAGCCTGCTGTTCTCCTGTGTGCCGCCAATAAAGTTGCTGTGGTATTTTGGTACTGATAAGAATGTAATATAGGATACGACAATTAACCAAAGATGAGGATTACTATAATTATTATAACTATATTAAGAGTAGAATTATCTTCTAAATATATTTTATATTGTAAGATAAAAAACAATGTTTTGTGAACAAAATGAAGATATATATGGTGTGTTACATGTATCAGTTAAGTATACCAAGAGCGATAAGCGCCTTAGAGTTCCTACTTCGCATGTCCGACTTTTTGGTCAAGTAGGAATGGTATACTTCTAGTGCTTGGTGTTATGGGTAGATCATTATCTGCAAATGCACAGTGCTATGTCACTGTGATGGTGAAGAACCACTTGCAAGCTTGTGCTCAATGCACTTTCCAATACTCATCCTGAACCAGAAATACACAATTTCCACTTGACCACCCGTATGCACATGCGATGTCTAAACTTGTAAAGGACTTATTATTTTCTCACACAATTGATAGGTTCCCTCACTTCCCAAGTGCACATTTTTGTGTCGTCTGCAAGAGGGCATATAGGGATTGCTTTGGTTGTGTGTCTGTGTGTGTCTGTGGTCAAAATATTTACCAAAATGTTACCTTAAACATAATTGCCAGCTGTTTCCACATACATGCATACATTATCATGCCACTTGCATGTAATGGTCTTTGGGTAGTGCCCCACAGTAACCCCTCTCATGAGTGGGGTCAAAGGTCATCTAGAGGTCATGGCTCAAAATAGTCAGAATTATCAAATGGCTTGGTGTATCCACATATGTCAATCATTTTTCATGACGCTTGGATACAATGGTCCGTGGGTAGTGTCCCATATGTTGCTGACTTCATGTGACCTTTGTCCCCATTCACAAACTGCGACGATAGAGGACCCGTTAAATTGTTTTTCTTCAAAAATTTCAAATTGACACATTTTCATGACCAAATGTGGAATCAGCATGCAAAATGCATTCAAATGAGTACAAACAAACCTAGTCTTAGGACGGAGCTTTTGAGATTATTTCCCAAGTGACTGTAACCAATAACTTATGTGTTGGTCAATATTGTGTGAGGAAATACAACTCTTGGTAAATACAATTTTGTTATTTCCATTCACTTATAATACTCTAATCAGTTGTAATCATGGCCGCATGATAGTGAATGGAAAGATATGCAAGTACATGTAAAACAATGCAAAAAAGGTGTTACATTAACCAGTCACCCCCTGCTGTTATATTAGGGCTTAAACCAACTTCACACCCAGGTCCTGGACTTAACTTTTTTAATTAAAATGTCAAATGACTTTGTTAGTGTATGACATATATCAATTATACATCATTTACGTTCTCAAGTTGGTGACGTCAATGCGTCCAGATAGCCGTTTTGTGTGTATATTTGCGCACAGCTCTATACGTGCACATGCGTACTCCATTGCTTTGAATTAACGCTCACGATTTGATGCTGCAACCATTGTATTATGCACTATCATCACCGACTTGAGGAAGGTACAAGCATTATACACACTCATTTGTTGTCTAAAATATGGTGATGGGCACTAAATCCCTCATGGGAGGAACATACTGGAAAAGGAATCTTTTTTGTAAAATAGTTAGGTAACATAAATGGAACAGGTGCAGGATGTATGCCAGAGGCTGTATTGATTCAATCCCACAATACACCAGTTTTGGGAAATTGAACCTCAATCGGGTCATGTGATCCCACAAAAATCCTATTCTTAACACACAACAACCCTAACTTTTACAGTCATTTTAGCTCACAAAGTGGAAGTACTTATGGAATTTTAACATGATCATGAAACGTCCTGTGGTTCTTAAACTTTTGGCATACTTTTATCCCCAAGTACTGACATGTGTTTAGTAAAGTACAGTATAGGCACATTGCAATGCATTGTGGGATTGGTTCAAAATACCCTCTGGATGTATATCTTGGGTGAATCATGCATGTGATAACTGACAGACATGCATAAAGGCAAGATTTCATATGTAATGCTGGGATGGGAGGATATCGATCACTTGTAGTTTGCTGATCAAATATGGAGGGTAGTATGGGAGGGCTTAAAGGAAGCATATTGCATATTTATAGTATTACACAAATAATTTCCCCGAATAAGATCAAAATCACTACTGGTAGAAGTGATGTGGATATCGGAAATGCTTAAAGGAAGCTCCAAATTGAATTTTTATCAAATATATAAATTTCAAAGTTTTTATGTTAAAGATCCATGGCCCGATCGCTAATAGCCTCATCATCAGAACCCCAAATTTTACCGAAGTGGTCAATATTTGGTGTCAGAAGAAAGCTACTATTTTACGCATTTATCCTGTAAAAATATTAGAGCTAACAGATGCATGTTTATTGCAAGTTTCAGTTACATATTCTGCTACCACACAACAGACATCAGTTTTGGGAAAGCAGCATTTTGTTCAGTGAACCTCTAAATGAAAAGTATGCAATTCGTTTGCTGGTATTGCCAGAATTTAACTTGAATGGGTACTTTTGTTATGGACTGTAGCTCCACATTAATTTGCAATACTAGTAAGTATTTGAATTGATTTTGTCACTATTCGGGGAAATTATTTGTGAAAGTTTCACCCAACAGGTAGTAAATGGTATTTAACTAGAGTTTTCTTTAGTGTTAGAGGCTATAGAAGCTGGTGGTTTCCTTGTGCTGCCTGGAGATTGTTGGAAGCCAGTCCTGAGTGAAGTTTGTATTGTGAATATTTTTTTTTATTTTACTTTGTAACAAATTTAAGTTTGCTTAAAATATGTGGTCCAAACAGTTAAAAGCAGTATTATGAAATTACACATTGAAAAGGTGGACATCAATCATGATTATATTATAATAGCTAAAATGCAAATTCAGGTGAGGTTTGACTAAC
Organism: Ophioderma brevispina; assembly: GCA_023653785.1. Taxonomy (NCBI): domain Eukaryota; kingdom Metazoa; phylum Echinodermata; class Ophiuroidea; order Amphilepidida; family Ophiodermatidae; genus Ophioderma; species Ophioderma brevispina. The sequence continues at coordinate 44,806 of JAMKCH010014095.1, forward strand.
AGTAGTATTAAGCAATGGTGAATGAAATCAGTTTTTATTCAAAATGAACCTTTCTCATTTCAAACATGATACTTCATATTGGGAAGTTGGCACTGTTTTAAGGTTTTTTTCTTGATCAGATAAACAAGCTGGACCATTTACTATTTTTAGTGTTGATTGAATACACTGAATGCCAAACAATGGATTGGCTACACAACAGTAACTGTATATTAGAAGAGTGAAGCAACCGGCAGACATCTTGGTATACCCAACACAATAGCATTCCAGAGACAACTGTTTAACAGAAGTTGTATCTCGCTTGCCTATTTTAGGGACATTTCATCCCATACACGTACAACTTCAAATACATTGAGCTTGCTAAATTGGCTTGATTCTGTACTGTTTTGTTGCTTATTCACATATCAATGGGAACACATTTTGTGTAAATGACCAGCTCTTAACCTCCTGCTTGGGCTCTTTTGGGATTACCAATATGGCTGTCAGTGGCTTCAAGTTACTAACCCATTGTATAGAGATCAGTGGCCTGCAGCACTATATTGAAGTGGTAGCAACATGAATGGGAGCAATTTACACAGCAGTCAGTTTAATCAGATTCAATCCTGTCTGCACAAAACCCATGACTTTGTAAGAGATGAATGCATTTTTAGAGGCCCTACCTGCAAATGGCAATCCATGCACACACACATAATCACTGTCACTGTGGTACATAGATGATCTGACTACCAGCAAATGTGATTGTTCACCCTGTGAACTGTGGGCAGTGTTTGTTTTTATTAAACAACCAGCAACAGTCTTTGACCTGCACAACCTGGGCTATTATTAGGCTATTCCAGATAAATTCCATACTCCTGTGGAATGCACAGTTAGTATTGAGTATATGCCTCCAATATTGTGGTATTAACCTCCATCTGTAATAGCTATGGTCAGGTCATGATCAGCACGAGTGTCACATGCAATGCATGAGTGCAGAGATGCCAATGGGAGTTGGAAAAAAATATTTTATGAACAAATTGATTGTAATATTAGATCACCAAACTCTAAGCATCCAGTTCTTGTGGACACTAATGAAGTGCAATTCATTTGGACATTGAAAAAGCAATCCTCTTTACAATAATATAAAACAAAATGTTTACTGATTCAAAATACACTCACAGTTACCTTCCACAGGATGGTCCTAGTTACTGCTATAAGTAGCCCTTAATTTTTCCCAGAAAAACTCCCTGAGCAAGACGTTGCCATTCACAGCCACGTTGCCCCCACTATTCATTGTACAACATCTTGTTCAAAATGACCATCTTCAGTTGGTTTAAAATAATAATGCATATGGTTATCAAATGTGCAATATATGCAAGTATAAAAAATGGTCAGCTTTTATGTTAGAAATTATTCATGTATACTGTTAACAACTATACTGTGATATGAATGAGTTTGGTGTGTGAAAAATGGGTAGACGTTTCATATAGAAGTCCCATTAATGCAAATGAGGTATTGCCATTCATCTCCGTAAAGCTACTGCACACGTCATACAGCGATGACGGAAATCAATTGTAATACTCCATTTGCATCAATTGGGACGTCTATTGAAACGTCTTTCTACCCAAATGAGTTGTGTATGATAATGTTTAAGATAATGGTTTGGTATTAAATTGTTCCTGTATACTATATAATGTAAGAAGAATAAAGTGTTTCGGTTGTGACAATGAGTTGGTGTCTGATTAATTTGGTGTATGGTCATGTGTTTGGTATATAAATAATGAGTGTGGTGATAGACTATAGTAGATCCAACCCACCGTTTCACCTCTAGTACTTTTCCGAGGGTATGGGCATTGAATGAGGGATGTGCAGTGTATGGAAATTAAAATCGGGATTAAAATTCCAGCTCTATTGAAACATGTAGTCCGGTAGCAGAGAGAAAGCAACTTTTATGCTTAATGAAATTCATTCACGTCAACGTAAGGATTTGTAGGTACTACAAAAACATAGCATTCAAAATAGTCTGACTAATCGCATTTGCTTCACTGGTATTTAATGTGACAGGTGAGTTGAATGTTGCGCAGTGTTTTGGATACGCAGGAACACCAAAAGTCTTGAAAACGTTGGAAAATGAAAAGCTAGTATCTTAATTCGTTCATGAACAGAGGAATCGGGCCACGTGATTTCTTTTTCTGGCCCCTACCCCAACTAATCGACGCTATCCAAAACTTTCCTCTGGTGACCGATGGGTTGAATCTACGATAAGATGTATCTGCAACATGATAAATTGACGAGATAATCAGCGTATTTCCTTTGATAAATACAGGGTAAAAATGTGTGAAGCAAAACTCTAAATAGAAAAGTTACTCTCAAGAGGACGAACATGTATCAGTTGAATCTTATGCACTGTAACTGTGTATCGTTAAATGGCACAAGCGTTACCTCCGCACGCAACTGGAACAAGCCATGTTGTACTGTATTGTTGACTTCATGGAATATTCATCTCAGATAATATCCAAGACCACGAGCAAGATTTCAATAAGCTCTATGGGAATATTACATTGGCGTAATTATGTACGATTGGCTCCAGGAAAGTGATATAATGTAAATTGTTCGGTATAAGCTTGTCGTGTGCAAATGGCAGATTTCAGATCAGGTACAGAATTAGGTGACCATCCACTGATACTATACTTGGATCCTATACGAAACTATTGCTTATATAAAGATCATTTTAAGCAGAATGGCGACAGAAATTGTGACAATGGTAGAAGTAGGGGCATGCAAGAGCATAACCTGTAAACATCAGAAAAGCCTTGGCAAGAATTGTTGCATATATGATTAACCTACATTGGTTGTGATGTTGTATACTATAGTGCCCTCTATTGCTAAATCTCCATAGAGTTCTGTGTGTAAACTAGGTTTTAAAGGAAAAAAATATTTGCCCATAAAGCAGTTTTGTACAATGCATGAATGATAGTAGGAGTAAAAATACCAATCAGGTTGTCAAACTGTGTCGCTATTTATATTTGTTTTATCTGATTTTATCATAATAAATGACTTCCAAACAGATTTTGTACCAGGTTAATTTGACACTCATGATTGATAAGCATAGATGAGTTGGGGTTAAACATTAATTACTGTGAGAGTCCTTGCTTGTTGAAGCACACCTTTTAAGGTAAATTATCATGAGCATAATTTGAAAGAGCTAAATTTAGTGGTTCCAAATTTACATATAGGGTTTTAATTTAGTTTCATCCAGCCGTGCAGTGTTTTATTCATGGTTTCATCAAGCCAACAAAGATTAATAAATATTCATGCTAACCCATAGGTCCAAAACTTAATTTGTGAGAGAATTAAATTTTGCATCGCTTGTTTTTTGCAAAAATTAAAAAAAAAAAACTGAAATAAAAATCCCAACAAATTAACCCTCTGTACAGTATGCTGAAGCGAATCATGGCCAATGCTGTTATTGTGATGCCGAATTGGGTCACGGTGCCCAATTCTGTCCCCAATCATGGCTGGTGTTTCCTTCTTGCTCTACAGAACCTTGGTCTCTGCGTTGTCATTCTGGGTCATGAAGTGAGTTAGTGTTTGATATAATATATCAGAGGGTGTATTGAGTCAATTCCACCATGCACCAGTTTTGGGAAATCTTCACCTCAATTTTAAACTGACATTTTTTTCAAAATCCAGACCAATTATGTATTTGTCATTTGAAATAATTTGTCATTTGACATAAAATACTCATATTTCATGCATTTATAAGATGCACTGTTATGATATCACCGCTGTGGTGTATCTAATTGTACATCAAAATGCATGAAATATGAGTATTTTATGCATTTTGATGTACAATTAGGTACACAGCAGTGATATTCTAACAGTACACATCAAAATTAATGAAATATGAGCATTTTATGTCAAATGAAAAATAATTTGTGTTATATAATGTATCACAACTTCCCTTGATTGGCTGTCAAGGAATGATATGAAAATGTAGGACTGTTGGAAATGTGGTGGGATTGCTACACTTAAAGGGATTAGCAGCGATTTGCTAATCCGAAACATCGAAAAAATCATCAAAATTCATATTTTTGTTACTGGCATGAATATGCAAACATAACCTGCAAGTGGTTGGCTTGAAATCCGCGTATTAAAGACAAGGCAGTACTTTTTTTCTGATTCTTTAATTTCTATACGTGCGTATCAAAATTCCGACTTGAGATCAAAAAAGCCTTTCTCGGTGAATATCCCAGATTTTAAGCGTGATATTGTGCACCATGATCATCAATACAGTTTGACCTCAAACACAAAGGTGGTTGATCTTTGTTTATGCTGTGCTACTGTAAACCACAATCAGCTGTTTATTGTCGATTTTGAGACGTCATCACTGTATGTCTATTTATGGGAGACGGTATGACAAATTTTCTCAAATACTTCATTTTTTTCACTATTTGGTGGTTTGTTTCTACATTAAAGCAGTTATATGGAATTGTACACACTTATCCCTGATTTATAAGTTAAAACGAATGCATTTCCACATTTTTCAATTCTCTCGCAATATCGCTGCTAATCCCTTTAACCAAAAGAGAAATAATAATTGCAATATCATACATGGCAGCTTTGGTAGTTATATAAATTCAATCTTATTCTGTCCACTTGATAACCCCTAAAAAAAGCTGCCGGGGGCTATGCAACTTGTATATTTGAGTTTAAAGTAGTTTCTAGTTCAGAGTGTTTTACATGTATGTTAACTTGGCAAGAAGGAATGCTTTTGAAAAGATGTCTGCTCCCCATCCAAAAATCAGAAAAGGAATCATGCACTTAAATGAGCATTCTTATCTTTTTAAAGAATGCTGCTTTTAACCAGTATTGTGCATACTATCAATTGGAATTTTATTCATATTGCAGTAAAAAATACCCTTTCCAAATTTATAAATTTCAGTGTCTGCCTATAAAATTCAAGCTATAACAATTTTGTCAGCTGTTTCCTTGAAACAGGTATGGTCCGTTTTCTGATTTTAATGGTGGGTAGGAAATTTTATACATGCGTAAGATTTCATTAGAGAGGGATGTTCCGTGAGGTTAAGGATGACAATTTCTGAAAAGGGTGCAAATGTTCGAACTGTTGACCACACGTGCATGGTTTACTTTGAGTCTTAGAACACAACATGAGAGTCACTGTAAATGTTGCAAGCAGTAGCATAACAGGCAGGGGGAAGGGGGACATTTCCCCTCAGATGGGTGTGACCAGAAAATTCAGCTCAAGTTACCAGGAAAAACAGGCACAGCTGTTTGAAAGTCTCATTATTATGACAAAACCAGAATTAAACAAAAATTATCACCGACGACACACTTTGGACAACTGATTTGGAATATTTAGTCCACTAACTACATTCTGTGTAAATTTTACAAAATTTCATTGCGGGCAAATATGATTTTTCTTAAAAATCTAATTTTCAACGTCTTTCAATGGAGAATGGGCATATAGAGGGCGCTATAACATACAAATCATGACCTTTCTAGGCCTATATGGCAAGATTCCTGCAATGAATTTGTCTGATTTTTGCAGAGATGATAGCTCTTGCAAGTCCCTACTTATATCAGTTGTCAAAATTGTGTCGCCACTGCTTAAAATTGTTCTAAAAATAAAAGAGACAATTTGTATGGGGTCAAACAGCTGTGCAGGAAAGTAGTAAAAGGAAAGGTAGAAAGGGAGGAAGGATAAGAGAGAAGGAAGGAGTAAGAGGGAAAGCAGGAGTGAATTTATAATAGTGTGATGTCCAAATTGCCTGTGTCGTGTTTGCTTCCCCCTTTTGGTTTGAAAGTTGAATCTAGCTGCATAAAGTCACCAAAATAGATGACTTTTGCATTGGAGTTTTACGCCAACTGCTGGTTATTCCGTGTATTCAGTATTTGCTAATGCCATCAATGATAGAAGCCTCTGCTTCCTTCCTTGACCAAAAGCTCTGAAAAATTAATAAGGTACATGGGTGGAAACTGGTTCTCTGTTGGTAAGTATTCTACTGTATTTACAGGTATTGAAGTTACAGGCATTGAAGTTACATGTATTGAAGTACTTGATGATTGACTTTGAATGACTCGCAATAGATACATAGTTGTCTTTCAAAGCATTCCCTTCCATTGTACATTGTTTGCTGTGCTTTATTTGCATATATTGTTTTGATACATTGAGTTTGTTACTATTGCTATGCATGGGAGTCCAACTACTGTCATATACATTTCAATAATATTTATGTAATGACATCAATGCAATGCGATCTGCTTCCACAGCTTACGATAAGTGCTCAGGGACAGTTTTAAATCGCAACCTCTGGCTGCTGGCTTGAATGAATAGAGCCATTTGGCTTTGTAGTGTTTGATCTGTAAGATATGACTGCAAGCGTGAGGTTTGGTCAGTGTGTACTACATCACATTAACACTCAAGCATCATGCACTGGTATACAAGAACAAGTTGTTGATGCTTACCAGACTGAACCATGGATTTAATAGCAGTGTAGGTAGCGTAATGGTTATTCTATTACCTCTGTTGCCCATTATTGAAAATGGAGCATTCTGATTGGTCAGTTTACTGCCCATTATTCTGCAATAATGGGTCGCAAATACATTTTCTTATTAAATCAAGATGTTTTAGGTAATAGAATCGAAATAAAGGGTTTGCAGTATCATCTATGGGCTTATAATGTATCCTCGGCTGGAAAAACTTAAAAATAATGGGCTCAGCTGTTCCTCGCCCATTATTTAGTTTTTCCGACCTCTGACACATTATTCGCCCATAAACGATACTGCATCACCCTTTATTTCTTCATTATTATGGGATCAGCCTTTCAATCCAAGATTTGGGGATGAAGTTTAAAAATCCCTATTTGCAGATATCTGTTGGTTTATTGTGTTTTGTTAGTGTGGTATTATTTGATTGTAATTGGTGTGTTAATATTGAATTTTTTGAAGTAGATGTTATGCACAAAGGTTCTGTTTTGCCACTTTAACCCCCTGGGCACAACCTGCCTATCTATTGGCATCTAAGCTGTATTCTGATTGGTTAATTGAATGGTTATATCATGTGATGAGCAAATCAGAGATACTGTAAGAGTGGTGGTATGGTTTACACAGATATATATAAAGTCCCCACAGAAAGTTTGGAATATTTTTTTAACCATATATTTCTGAATTTCTTTTGGAAAAATGTGCATAATATTTAGTATCACTACAAAGCCTGTTCTTTAAGGCTTAAAATGACACCTCATTTGGAACCATACCTGGTTTTGGAGCAAAGTTACTGCCCTTAGAAGGTGACAGGGTCAGAAGAAAATGTGCCAAATCTGGGCTCTCACTCAGTCCACTTAGCTATTGATCTGATCTCACCTTGGTTACCATTATTGATTGCAGAGTGTAGGGGTTCATTCAATGCCTTTTGAATTGTATTGAATGAAAACATGGTTTGAACAGGTGTCTGATCATGGATGAATGCACAATAATTCTTGGGTTCATGACTCTTCTTCAAAGTGGTCATTTGATGTTGGTATCTCACCCTGAGCAGCATCATGGCTAGGTTATCTGATGTGGCTAAAGCTAGGGCAATTGGACAGCTTGAAGCTGGTAAATCTCAGACAGAGGTTGCACAAAACTTCTGAATGCCAAATTTTGGGACACAGGGGAAGTGAAAGACACACCAAGAAGCGGGCGCCCAAAGAAGACCACTCCACAACAGGATAGGTTCATAACCCTGTGTGCTCTGCGGAACAGAAGAATCACAGCACCTGAGTTGCAGAGACGATATCAACAACTCTATGGCACAGATCTTTCTCAACAAGCAATAAGAGAGAGACTTCAGGCAGCTCAATTGAAGGCAAGAAGACCTGCCCGGAAGCCTCAAATGACTTGCCTTCACAGGCAGGCTCGTTTGCGCTGGTGTAGACAACATCGCCAGTGGAACTTGAACAGGTGGAGAAACATCGTGTTCAGCGATGAAGCAAGATTCTGTTTGAAAAAGGTTGAAGGCAGAGTCAGAGTCTGGAGGCGACGAGGAGAACGATTTTCAGATTGCTGCATTGAAAGAGTGTCGGCATACCACGGAGGAAGTGTCATGGTTTGGGCTGGGATTTCCATGACTGGAAAGACGAGACTGGTTTTGGTTGAAGGAACATTAAATGCTGCTCGGTATCGTGATGAGATCTTGGAGCCAGTTGCACTACCATATCTGCAGAACCTTGACCAAATGCTGTATTGCAAGATGATAATGCTCGTCCACACAGAGCAAGGATAATTGATGACTTTCTTCAAAATCATGGAGTAGAGCGAATGCAGTGGCCAGCGGTTAGCCCTGATCTGAATCCCATCCAAAATTTATGGGATCAGTTAGGTCGTGCAGTCCGCAAAAGGGTGACCAGTGCAACAACTTTGGCACAGCTGCGTCGAATACTGATACAGGAATGGAACGCCATACCCCAGGACAGAGTGAGGAGACTTGTGAGCAACATGAGAAGATGTCAGGCTGTCGTAGGAGCATATGGAGGATCAACTCGCTATTAGGGTAAGTTTAATTACTCATGCTTGTTTTATCCATTGCTTAACTGTCTTTTCTGTTCATGTCATGAGTGTATTGAAGAATCACAGCTAATAGCGCTTTTCAGTCCAGATTTGGCACATTTTCTTTTTGACCCTGCTACCTTCTAAGGGCAGTAACTTCGCTTCAAAACCAGGTATGGTCGCAACTGAGGTGTCATTTTAAGCCAAAAAGAACAAGCTTTGTTGTGATACTAAATATTATGCACATTATTCTCAAATAAATTCAGAAATATATGGTTAAAAAATATTCCAAACTTTCTGTGGGGACTTTATATATATATATATATATAGAGAGAGAGAGAGAGAGAGAAGCACTAGTTTGATTGGTTACTGATACGGCTATCTCACATTGTATCCTGTAATGAGCCAATCAGACAGATTCTAAGATATATGGTGGTGCCCAGGGGGTTAACTGCCAGTCAACCAAGGATTGTGTTTTAAAACTGCCACTTAATAGCCTCATAGAGGAAACAATATTGGAATTTCTGTAACCTGACCCATCTGACACAATTTTTTTTCTGACACACTTATAAATTCAGAAACCTTTCATGGAATTTTTTTTTTTTTTTTTTTTAATCACAGCTAATAGCGCTTTTCAGTCCAGATTTGGCACATTTTCTTTTTGACCCTGCTACCTTCTAAGGGCAGTAACTTCGCTTCAAAACCAGGTATGGTCGCAACTGAGGTGTCATTTTAAGCCAAAAAGAACAAGCTTTGTTGTGATACTAAATATTATGCACATTATTCTCAAATAAATTCAGAAATATATGGTTAAAAAATATTCCAAACTTTCTGTGGGGACTTTATATATATATATATATATAGAGAGAGAGAGAGAGAGAGAGAGAGAAGCACTAGCTTGATTGGTTACTGATACGGCTATCTCACATTGTATCCTGTAATGAGCCAATCAGACAGATTCTAAGATATATGGTGGTGCCCAGGGGGTTAACTGCCAGTCAACCAAGGATTGTGTTTTAAAACTGCCACTTAAAGGCCGACTCAGAGATTTCCCGATGAGGGCGCCCTCAATTTCCAAACAAATTGTGTTTTTTGCATGTACATAATGCTTGTCCATATACTAATCACTGTGTGAAATAGCTAAGCTCAAATCGAAGTCCTTCATATAGAAAATCACATCTTTGTTTAAAAATTCCGGATCCGGAAATTTTGTTATACACAGTATCCTATGGCACTGTTATATACACATAAATGTTTACTGCATCAAAACGAAAACTCCGATTCATCTCAAACTTTGGAATTGAGCATTCTAGATGACTACCTTTAGTTCTAGTTGATTATTTATAATTAATATATTAAAAAATTATATTCAGAAATCTCTGAGTCAGACTTTAATAGCCTCATAGAGGAAACAATATTGGAATTTCTGTAACCTGACCCATCTGACACAATTTTTTTCTGACACACTTATAAATTCAGAAACCTTTCATGGAATAAACAAAGGTTTATTCCGTTAAGGTTTCCAAATTCATAAGTATGTCAGAAAAAGTGTGTTAGATGGGTCAGGTTACAGAAATTCCCAAACAATATTGAAATGTTACCAATGTAGATATGTTGACATAGTTCTTAACCTAAAATCTGAGAGTAGTGTAAGTATGTTACAAATCTGTTTCCTGGACTTGTGGACTGCAAAAGGTTAAAACTGTCTTTATTTCATGGCCAGATCATAGTATATTTGCAAGGAAGGTTTTCTACACACTAACATGATTTTGTATGATTTGTAAAATACACCTGCTCCTTCATTTTGCTAATATTTCACATTATACTTTGGTGGCTTATCATATTTACTCAGCAAATTACATGAGAGATGGAGTATGACCGTATACATTCTCAATAAACAGAGACATTAGACTAACATGATCCATTTTTTTCTCAGCTGTTGAAGCATATACAGATTGACCTGTATTGGAATAATCTGGTCCAAAATATTTCAATCACACACCAGTTTATTTTTTGGAAGCAATATGAATTTAGTCAACCATCAACATGAACCTTAAAGGAGAACCCGTACAACGAATAATATTAAACGATATACACTATAAAATAATTATTGACCACATATCGAGTGGTTCATAGAAAAACGGAATTATACAACCCTAACAATGAATTAAAACCATCTAGTCTGACCATGTGCTATTTAAAAATCGCGCTAGTGTATAACGTGTTATGCGATACGACCGGCACGTTTAGGTCATACATGCCATAGAAAATACATATTATGAAAGCATCTTCCCAGCGGGCATAGTCGTTTAGAGCGACGTCGAAACGACGTTGGCACGTCGAAAACAGGTCGACGGTTTTATAAATTTACGTCGAAAATGCAAATTGGATCAATGTTGTAAGAACGACGTCAAATCGATTTGCATTTTCGACATAAATAGTGCGTAAATTTCTAAAACTCTCGACATCTTTAAGACGTTCCAGCGTCGATTGCCCACTGGGATGTGTGACGATGTATGACGCTACTGTGCCGTCCGTATCGCATAACACAAATACATATCCCATATACAGTAGCGCGAATTTCAAATAGCGCATGGTCAGACAAAGTGCTTTTAATTTGTTTTATGGTCAGTATAATTCCGTTTTCCCATGAAACCACTCCATGTGTTCAATAATTGCTTTTATAGCATATATTGTGTAAGTTATTCTTGATGCAGGTTCTCCTTTAAGCTGATATTTGCTGAATACCAATTTTCACACCTGTTTACCTGCAAATTATGTTCAAACCTAAACATCGCACACTTAGTAGCTCAAGTTCCCCAATTTTGGCAGACTTGTTATCTCTGTCCAGAATTGTGCTTGAAATATTTGTCAGAAATCTTATTTATTTCAACAGCACTTCTGCACCAACACAATTTACTCAGTCAAGTTGCAAAATGTATGCTTAGAGTGTATGTTGTGCAAAATATCTTAACATGTTTAGTTAATCCCTGAAGATGGACATATTTACCCATCTTGCATAAAATTGCATTGTATATTTGAGTACCTAAATAAAGTGTTTATGAAACAAATGAAAATTACTATAGTTGTTCTCCAGATATGTGCTTTATCATTCATCACTGTAGTGGATCAAACAATCCTATGATATCTTGTATACCATTTTGTGGAAGGTCATTTTAATGTTACTAGGTGGGTCCTCGATGTGAAAGTAATTATAGTCCGCCGGGAGCCACAGTCCAGGCTCCATAGACTGCAATGGAATAAAGCGTGAAACTAATGTTGCGTGAAGAGTCAACTGAATCGAGTGCCCTATTCTTTACCGTTGTAGCCGGACTATGAATATGGCAGACAATAATTACTTCTTCATGATTACCTGGCTTTTTAAAAGTACTATTTGTTTGAAACCAGTTTTTCGCAATTGCCCGGCTTGTTGTTGTATCCACTAACCAATCAAACTTGGTCTTGCCAGGCCCAAGCAACACCCACCCACCAAGTTCTTTTTCAAGGATTAATAAATATACATCCTTGTCTACCTGAAGAACCAAGTAGTTAAAATTTAAAAAAAAAAACCCAATAAATCGTATATGCAAATATACCGTTCTTATGCTATCCGCTAGGAAAGCGAAGAACACCTTTCGGACCTAACACGTATAAATGATATCTATCGCTCCTCTACCAACCCTGGCTTGATAGCTCAG
>JAMKCH010014096.1:0-46696 GCA_023653785.1 Ophioderma brevispina
AGAGGTTAGAAAGAGGTTCAAGAGTGAGAGTGAGATACACAGAAGAGGATCAAGAAGTTCAAGTGCATCACGAAGGGCAAGTCAGGGGAAAAGGCTTAAAGGGAGAGTCACCAAATTAACTTGAGGGAAGTATTTTAATTTGTGGGTTTTATGCCACAAATTGGATGGTTGGTGTGAAAGAAATAATCATTGATCCATGGTAGCATATTTCAAAGTAATTTTTTCGATATCCACTTTAAGTATTTAAGGGCCCATGGTGAGCCTTGGAGCTGTATAGTTTGTTAGTGGAAACTCATAAACACTACTGAATACCAGGGGCACCACTTGTTATTCCAAGGTGGATATCATTGCTTGTGGACAAAATCGCGTAATTAGGGTCGTTGTTTGGGGGAAGATCAGGCGATGTACACAAGATTCATTGTTAGGATATCAAATCATCAAAAATCAAAATTATGCTTTTCACATCCAAAATACGTATGTAGGGTGTGGATGTGATATTTTGAATACTTGTGAAAAAAAACACATTAAAAGGCTGAAAATGTGGATTTCTTCCCGATTATGTGTGTATGTGTCACTAAAATGGTAAGTTTTATTATGCAGCGGCCCACAGATTATACAGTTGGCACAAAAAGTATCTCGGCATGTTTTTTTCGATCAGTTATTGTGCCAAAGTCCTACCATTTTGAAAGTTTTCAAAAAATATACATTTTATTGTCTAGGGCTTGCTCTTTCATGTAATACCTGGCTTGTAAAAAGCGTGCAGAAATAGCTGAGATGGGGAATGCCCGAAGACGCAAAACCAAAAGGTGCATTTTTTGGGATTTTCATTATTGGGCATGCAGTGTACTGGGACCACAATCAATATTGCAAGTAGGCTTTCTCGCTCATTCAGTCGGAAACTCTTGTGTAAAATCAAACACACACTATTATTCCGTTGTGTTGTACCACACAGTCACAGTGACCATTGAAAAATTCAAAAACTGCACTTTTGGTTGGGGTTTGCGTCTTCGGGCACTCTATCTCAGCCCCATTTGCACGCTTTTTTTACAAGCGAGGTGTTAAATGAAAGAGCGAACTAGGCAACAAATTGTATATTTTCCCAAATGGGTCAGACTTTGACACAATATGAATAAAAAAACATGCCGAGATACTTTTGGCCAAGTGTATCTTGCGAATATAGGGAGCGCAAAAGCCAAGGGAAGAAACCGTTGAAGTTTCTCTGTTACTAATGGTACCAAAACTCTTTTGATCATTTCCAAACAAGGGTTGAGAATTTAATAGATTTGGAGGTTAAATGGACCCAATTCATTCGTCATATTAAAAAACATGTCTTAGTCCAAAGATATCCAAACAACTTTCTTCTCATGACTTATTTTGAAAACTTGTGCATTATTTTTTTAATTAATACAAAACGGGCATTAAGTTACATTTAAGTGGACAGACAGTATGTGTGCATGGGAGGGGGGTACTCGACCCAAAATTGGGTACAGTGTGCGTACGCCGCGTAAAAACTCGACCCATGTTTATAGTGACCACCAATTGTTCAAAATATTGCCCATTCTATAGTTGGTTCCAAATTTTTGACCCATTTCTATAGTTGGCTTTGAATTTCGTCACCATGTTCATCATGTTCAATCCTTGCACAATCTGTCCCATTTTTCATAGTAAACTTTTCTGAGAATTCGAAAAAAATCAACATTTTCATCATTGTGATTTTTACTGAAAATCGGAAAAATTTACCCATTTTCATAGTAAATTCGTACAAAGATTGGAAAATGGACCCATTTATATAGGAGCATATGACCTAAAAAATGACCCATCAATATAGTAAGTAGCATGGTGGGAAAAAAATGACCCAGTGTTATAGTAAGGCGTGAAAATGTTGACCCATATCGGCGGCACCAGATGTACCTACCCTTTTTCACTCAGTACCCCCCCCTTTATAGCAAACTGGAAAACTTTATTTTTCATCTCTTCCACAGGAACAAATGAGAACTGTTCCTTGGCTCACCAACTGGCAGCCTTGTAATATCACCATACCCCCAATCATCACAAGCAACAGAGGTCATAGGTCAAAACCATGGCAAGACCAAGGACCAACCACACCACATTCATCTGGAGAGGGTAGTTATTACAAGGACAGAGGATCCTTGTAGAATGGGCTTTGATTGGAAACAGATTGACTGCACAAACACCGTAATAGTAGAGACGGCTAGATTCTTGCTCAGGTAAGTAACCTATATTACAGTGGCTGTCCTACAATGGCAGCTACTAAACAATACCAGAGGAGTCAGTGTGATGCAGTAGCTGCAAATAGGGCTTCCAAGGTGAGTCTCTGACCCACCTGACCCATCTGACACACTTATGAATTTGGAAACCCTTCACGGATAAAAGCCGTTTATTCCGTTAAGGGTTTCCGAATTCATAAGTGTGTCAGAAAAAAAGCTGTGTCAAGATGGGTCAGGATACGGGAACTCCCTTTCCAAAGTATGCAGTAACTCTGGGTATACAGTGATGTGTCCTCCTTTACAGCTTGTCCCAAAAATGGTTAATACTCGAGAACCAAGGCAATTTTTGTTACAAAGAACAGTATGCCTGGTCGTGGTATTCTTTTCAAGTCAATAAATAAGCCTTTATTTTGTCAATTATTTCATTCCAATCTGATTGTAGAAACAAAGATATGCTTCATCAAATATAAGATGCAGAGATCACCCTGTCCGATTCCTCTGCCTTATAAGCATTTGAAATGCATTACGCAACATGAATACACTTTACTTACTTCAGACACTTCTTCCATTTTTAACAAAACGAAAAAATAGATCCTTGGTGCCATTCTTTGGAAAGTCCACACGTGACTGAACTTTTATTTGCCCCCATGATGAAATAACCATCTGCGAAGTGTGAACCATTATTTTGGTTCAGGTTTTTGTCAACCGAACACCAAAAATTTGTTTTCACTGACGTGGAATTGACCGTTCTAGAACTGCCCGGATGCAGTTCATGTTCTGGTTGATCACCTTGGCATGGCCGACTGACTGGTGCATTGATTCAGTTCTAGAATGCCCGGATGCAGGCTTCATGTTCTTGGTTTGATCACCTGGCATGCCGACTGACTGGTGCATGAGTTCAGTTTTGAGACTGCCTGGATGCAGGCTTCATGTTCTTGGTTTGATCACTGGGCATGCCGACCTGGACTGGTGGCATGAGTGAGTTTCTAGACTGCCTGGATGCAGGCTTCATGTTCTTGGTTTGATCACCTGTGGGCATCCCCTGACTGGTGGCATTTGAGTCGTTTCTAGACTGCCCGGATGCAGGCTTCATGTTCTTGGTTTGAGATCACCTGGGCATGCCATGTCGACTGTCTGCACGCTTTTGTGCCAGACATTAAGAATTTGTTATGTTTCCCTTCTTTTAGTATCACATTCCATTCCATGACTGCCACTGACCTCCACCAGCTGCTCTAACAATGACATGAATCTACAGCTTGGAGCACTTAACTGCACCATCTGGCTCAAACAATGACATGAATCTACCCTGCAAATGTCAAAACCCACCCAATTGACTTTTCTTGCTGAGTTCTTCATTCCCATGATCATGCTTCCCAATATTTCCATTTTAGTTCATGTAGGCTATTGCTCATAACGTGAGAATTCCGTAACCTCTGACCCATCTGACACACTTTTGTCTGCACAATTTTTAGAAACAACGGATAAACATGCTTTATGTCCCCCGCCGAAAGCAGTTTTCTCCGTGATAAAATGTACCCACATTGTATACAATTTATCTGGAGTTCCGTAAGGGTCACAATGATGTAACTTGGTGGAAAGAAGTGGTTGATGAGTTCTCCCCCTGATTGATTTTGGGCGAAAATATGCTATTAAGTATCTAATTTGCATAATTTATGAAATTTCCTGTAAGGCCTCTTTACAAGTATTACTGGAGTTCCGTAGGGCATATAACGAGATAAACTTGGTGGAAGGAAGTGGGCTAAGAGTTTCTCGACCTGATGAGTTTCGGGCGTATTTCGGGCAAATTGAGTATGCAAAGGAGCTAATTACTATGCAAAAATCAGCGAATTGCTATATTTTTGAAACGGTCCTCGGATACTCAAAATTCTTGCGCTGCATGAAAGGCCGATCATGGGCACACTTTTTGAAATTGGAAAGTAGGTGATATATGTGGCATAGGTATTCAAATGAGCTATGAATATGCATAATTGCTGTAATCTCTCTGAAACAGTACGTCGGATAGGCAAAATTCCATCGCTACATGAGCCTACAATGCCATATAAGGGGGTAAGGTTTGTTGTGAAGGAGGTTAATGGTGTTGGTGAGGGTTGGGTGTTGGGGAAGGTGTTGGGGAAGGGGGTTGGTATTGCGGTACTGGGAGGGGTGGGGTGTTGCGGAGTGTTGGGGAGGGGTGTTGGTTGCCGGGTTTTGGGATGCGTGAGGTTACATGGTTTTGGGGTGGGTGTTTACATGAGGTTGGTGAGGGGTGTTGGGGAGGGGTGATGTTGCTGGGTGGTTGGGGAGGGGGTAGGGTCTTGCAGGAATTTGGGGAGGGGGTAGGGTCTTGCAGGGTGGTTGGGGAGGGGTGGCGTTTTGGGAAGGGGATGGCGTTGTGTTAAGGAAGGGGTGGGGTGTTGTGGAGTGGGGTGGTGCAGAGTGTAGGTGGGGTGTTATGGGGAGTTGTGGGTGTTGGGTGAGGGGGTGGGTGATTTAGTGGTGTTGGGGAGGCGGGGGTGGGGATTTGCGGGGTGTTGAGGCGATTGGGGTGTTTGTGGCCTGTTGGGTGAGGGGGGGTGGGGTGTTTCAGTGTTTTAACGCACATGTTTAGTGATCGCGCATTCTGCGGGGACAAATATTTACTGCAATCGTGTAATACGAGTTCGCCTTGTTTTCTGTGAAGGGTTTTCCGAATTCATCATTGTGTCAGATGTGGTCAGGTCTACGGAAACTCCCTGCTATAACTATATATTGGTTGACTGCACATACTACATAATGGTAGATAAAAAGAACATCAGATTTTTTAGAAATAGAAGTTCTACCGTGTGTCCCCCAAAAACCGCAACACTTGGTGGCAGGCCCATAGAGTTTTTGAAAAAATCATGTGACTACTTATCCTTGTTGTAGTCGGAGATGGGACTGTAGCTAATATTCCGAAAAGGTTCATAAGGGTAGAGTCAATGGTTTTTAAGATATTCCCCCAACAATCAAGTAACCCGCAGAACCCATTTTACAAAACTTATGTATCTGGTTACCACAAGACTGTCAATGACCGCAAAGCATGGCAATTCAAATAATTTGCAATCAACATTTAACTTGCCCAAATTTCTTGCATAACAACTTCTACCTGTCAAATGACTGCATTTTAAATAATTATATTTAAACTGTAATATTAAAACATAATTTATTGGTGATAAAATATGTTTTTCAAGAAATATCAAACTATGACTAAGTCAAAGACAAACTCCTCATTAACATAAAATGATAAAGCGTTGGGCGCAACTTGCTTGTTATTCTCAACTTTATGAAGTAAAACCTATTTTTTCAACCATAAACCTCAATCCACTTCAGTATCTTCATTCTGTCATTAAATTTTGGGTGTTACGATAACTCTTTTGGTGTACCGTAACAACATGATGAGACTCTAGTGCAATTCATCTTTATTTGGACATACAATAGTTTGCTGTATCATACATTCCTAATTCGATCTTTTATTGTGTTAAATGCATGTTTTATTAGCTGTTATTCCAATGAAACATTCATATGTTTAATATTTGTTGCAGCATCTGTCATTTTAAAAAAAAGGAGAAAAATGGTGGTTTGCACTTGAAGATTCATATTGGTGGTTCTGGGCGCAAAACGTACAGTGCCGTATTTGTATTTAATAGCGCCTCAATTTGGTTAAAGTGGTTCTGCAGTTACTTGTTTCTGGGGGGGTCATATCTTAAAAATATGACTCTACCTTTATGAACTTTTTCAGGGATATTAGCTAACAGTCCCATCTTACCTTACAACACAGAATACGTAGTCCACATGCTTTTGTTCAAAACTTATGGCGCCTGCCACCAAGTGCGCTGCGTTTTTTTTGTGGGACACACGGTATTTTTGATACTCCACTAGAGATCGTTTCAATGTGCTCTATTCCTGTGAATATCAGTGGAGGGTAATGCTGGTTTCATACTAGCTTTGTCTGCTGTCGCAATTCGCACGGCAAGTAATTTGTGCAACAGCGCAAGCTTAGTAAACACGTGACCATAAAACGTGTTGTCCATGCTGCCCGCGACAGGCTGGCGCCCATGCTGGCGACAATCTTACGACAAGCCGATAAATCGATTAGTTTGTCGTGCTTCTCCCTGCGACAGACAGCGACGAGTTGACTTGAACTCAACTTTTCTGCGACACCACCCCGATGCCGTAAAAAAACTGACAATGAAATGCCGAAGTAGTATAACATATTTGTTAACCCTCGTCGCAGCGTGGACATCTGATAAAAATTATATCATTTTTGGATTTGGATGAGACTATTCCAACGTAAAACATGGAGCATGATGTTTGAGCCGCTGCCCTCAAAAACCACGAAAAAAGTATGAAACTCGCGACAAAATCTGTCGCAGCGACACGTGACAACACTTTTTGTCGTGGGGGGGGCGGCGACAAAAAAAACGAGCAAGTAGCGCGACACCACGACAACTTGTTTGGTTTTGCGACAGACTGCGACAGTCACGACAAAATTATGAACCATCATAACAGCGGGGAAGGGGGTGCAAGCCCCCTGCTCAGACCCGATCCCCTGCCAGCCCCCCCCCCCCAATGAACTGACCGTTTGTACATGTGTCTGGAAGAAGTCACAAATTCGCAGAAAATGCCTTCGCCACCCCTCTGCCCCCATTGGAGGGTCTGGTTCGCCCTGCTCATCTGAACACGCTGAACTGAGGATATCCAGTATCCTCTTGAAAACATGGTCCTCGTCACCTGGTCTTTTGGTGGCAAGTTTAGGTCCTTTGGGGCTACTGTTCCATTTGAGCTTTGGTCCTGAAATGTTTTCCATATTGAAAATCCTAGTGTCGCGACCTTTGACCTCTGGGAAGTGTGATTTTGGGCAAACAAAAACTACAAAAAAAAATTTTGTTTATTTGCCAGAAACCCATTTAATTATTAGAATTTAAATGCTTGTCATTGATCCAGTGAAAAACCTGAAACTCGAAGGCTGTCTGAAAGAATTTCCTCTCATTGTTTTCCAAATGATTAAAGTACTATTCAAGTACTGAAAATGCGAATCTCAATGTAATTGTCAATGCTGCCAACGTTTGATTAAGATCTGGGTTGTAATACCATACCCCTAGACTTGTTTATCAAAAATACAGCAGTAAACTTGCGTCATCCACCGGCAAGATGGCAGTATGGACCATGACCTCAGATGACGTTAACATCATCCACATAGAAGGAACCCCTATATAACCTTAAACCTTTCTAACTTTAAATCTTTTCAAAGACCTTTAAAAATGAACCTACCAAACTGTAATACACAAACGACCTGCGCGCTCTCACAAAATCCCCCTACTGCTTTTAAGCCAGAGGAAAAAAAAATTTGGGATATGAATATAATATAATATTAATAATTTGTTTTGTAATACGCGACATAGCCATTGTAAACGTTCCTTCAGGCACTGTCGGCTTCCATGAAAGGCGCTCAGCACTTCAGAGAAACCATGATACCCGAACAGATTTATGCCAAGGAAGCTCGATTTAGAAGCAGGAGGAAACCGGATTACCCGGAGAAAACCTGCGGGAACGAGTATGGATCGAGAAACCAAATCACATTAAAACCACCGAGACGAGCCCCGCCGGGAATCGAACCCGAGACCTCATGGTGAAAGGCGAGGGGAAGATACGCTGCGCCAACTCGTTCCCCCATACTATATAAATGTATGGTCAAGACTCAGGGCTGTATTTTAGAACTAGCTTGACTTTAAAGGTGCACGAGAGATTTTGAGGCATCTATATTTTCAGCCATAATGTAAGTTTTCATATAAATAATAGCCACTCAATAGCTCCATTTTTTACCCTTTATTTGGTTACAGAACTTTCGTGAAAGTTAAAACAAAATATGATTTTTATATGGTTAATGTTTCAATATAAAATATAGGCTGATTTCCATATTGCCCGAGAATTAGAAATTTTTTGTTACCAAAGAAATACTTTCTCTCAGCTTAACGGGATTAGCAGCGATTTGCTAATCCGAAACAAAAATCGCAAACATCATCATATTCATATTTTTGTTACTGGCATGGATATGCAAACATAACCTGCAACAGTAGGCTTGAAATCCGTGTATTTAAGACAGGTATTACTTTTTTATTTGATTCTGTAATTTCTATCTGTGCGTATCAAAATTCCCGACTTAAGATCAAAAAAGCCTTTCTCGGTGAATTCCCATTATTTTAAGCGCTGATATTGGGCACCTGACATACAATCTGACCTCATAAAAACACATGTTGAATCTTTGTTTATTCTATTCCTGTGCTAGTGTACACCACAATCAGCTGTTGATTGTAGATTTCGAGCATCATCGCTGCGTGTCTATTTGCGGGAGACAGTATGACAAATTTTTCCTCAATAACTTAATTTTTTCACTATTTGTTGTATGTTTCTACATTCAAAAGCAGTTATATGGAATGTAGCTCACGTATCCCTGAATTTATAAAGTTTAAAACAATTCTTTTCCAAATGATAAAGTAACAAGTACTGTAAAATGCGAATCTCAATTTAATTGTCAGATGCTGCCAACGTTGATTAAAAGATCTGGGTTGTAATACCATACCCCTATACTTGTTACAAAAATACAGCAAGTAAACTTGCGTCATCCACCGGCAAGATGGCAGTATGGAACATGACCTCAGATGACGTTAACATCATCCACATATGAAGGAACCCCTACTATACCTTAAACCATTTCTACTTTAAATCTTTTCAAAGACCTGAAAAATGAAACCTAACCAAACTGGAATACACAAACGGACATGCGCGCTCTCACAAAATCCCCCTACTGCTTTTTCAAGCCAGAGGAAAAAAATGATAGAATATAATAATAATAATTAATAATTTGTATTTTTAATACGCGACATATCCATGTAAACGTGCTCAAGGCACTGTGCGGCTGCCATGAAAGGCGCTCAGCACATCAGAGAAACCATGATACCAGAACAGATTTATGCCAAGAAGCTCGATTTTAGAAGCAGGAGGAAACCGGAGTACCCGGAGAAAACCTGCGGGAACGAGTATGGATCGAGAAACCAAATTCACATAAAACCACCGAGAACGAGCCCCTGCCGGGAATCGAACCCGAGACCTCATTGGTGAAAGGCGAGGGAAGATACGCTGCGCCAACTCGTTCCCCCGTACATATATACATGTATGGTCAAGACTCGATTAGGGCTGTATTTTAGAACTAGCTTGACTTTAAAGGTGCAATGAGAGATTTTGAGGCATCTATATTTTCAGCCATAAGTAGTAGTTTCATATAAATAATAGCACTCAATATATCTCTTACCTTTTATTTGGTTACAGAAATGTCCGTGAAAAGTGAAACAAAAGATGATTTTTTATATGTTTATGTTCAAATCAAATATATGCTGAATTTATTATTTCCCCTATAATTAGAAATTTTTTGTACCAAAGAAATACTTCTCAGCTTAAAGGATAGCAGCGATTTGCGAAATCGAACATCGAAAAAATCATCAATAATTCATATTTTTTTTACGCGGCATGATATGCAAACATAACCTGCCAGCAGTAGGCTTGAAATCATTGTATTTAAACAAGGTAGTACTTTTTATCTGATTCTTTAATTCTAGATGTGCGTATCAAAATTCGACGTAAGATCAAAAGCCTTTCTCATGATATCCCAATTTTCGCGTTATAATTGTGCAACCATGATCCATACAACCTGACCCTCACACAAACATTATTGATCTTTTCGTTATTTGTGCTAGTGTAAACCCAATCAGCTGTTGTGATTGTAGAATTTCAGAACCAATCATAGCTGTATTCTATTTGCCGGAGACAGTAATGACAAATTTTCCCTCAAATCTTAATTTTGCACTATTGGTGGTAGTTCTACATTAAAAAGCAGTTTACTGGAATTGTAAGCACACGTTCCCTATTTATAAGTTAAAACAAAGTCTTTTTCCACCTTTTTGATTCTCTCACAATATTGCTGCTAATCCCTTCAAATCTTTCAGATGGAATATTTTTTATAGAAGCTTTTGCGTCAGTAACCAAATCAGAATTTTCGTATTTTAGGAACATCTGCTATGTGCAGTTTTTCGTTGCACCTTTAATTTATAGCATAGATGGGGTAGCCTGTAGCTTGGTCACGTCAACCCATTGTCTCTTTTACAAAAGTTAAGCAGTGGCATACAACCACACTGGGATTCATTTTGATTCCAGATTCAGCAGTAAAGGTTGTCAAAAGTACACTACAAGATGATCTGCAATAATCCAATGTGTTAACCATTATCTGACCTTAATTCTCATCAGGATTTTTTCTGTGAAAAAACATTTTGTTTACCTGTATTGATCATTTTTTTTTTCAAATACCGAACATCCAATAACTTGACTGTTCACTATATGTCAAGAAAACTGCAAATTTTCCTTGAGATTGTCCTATTCCTTCCATTGATTTTGTTTCTGCCGAATGCTCCCTCCAATGTGTATGTATAATGCAATGATTTAATATGATTTATTTATAGATTTTTATTTAGATATACATGCACCCTCTTAAAATATGAGAAATCTATCAAATAAAACATTTTGTTCTAACATGACTGTTTTGACATCTGCCTATTATGCAATTCAACAGTTCTATATATCGAGGGTTGACAAACAGAATGACGTAACTCCCTTTTTGGTGATTTTGAGGTTTTGGTAGCCAAAAAAATATGTAACACCTACAAATTCTGAAACCTAAAGCCTTAACTCAGTCTACTTCTTATTGCTATAAGGCAAAATAACACTTCACCACATCTCAATGGTGCACACTTTTGTTTACTAACAGAAAGGCCTTACCTCTGAGTTACGACCTTCTGATGTGTAACTGTAAATTTGGCCAACAATGAGTTGAGGCTTCTTAGCTTGCACAATTGCCATAATTATCAAAAAAGGAAAAAACACCAATAAAAAACAAAAATAAATCCACTT
Organism: Ophioderma brevispina; assembly: GCA_023653785.1. Taxonomy (NCBI): domain Eukaryota; kingdom Metazoa; phylum Echinodermata; class Ophiuroidea; order Amphilepidida; family Ophiodermatidae; genus Ophioderma; species Ophioderma brevispina. Next base: position 11,205 of record JAMKCH010014096.1, read on the forward strand.
ATTTTTTTTAAAAAAAAAACATTCCAAGGGTGACATGCTCAACACTGATTGAAATAGTGTCATAGGCGTGATTGAAGATGTAACTCACAGATTACCATTTTTTCAGTTACCGATCAGAAAGACTTTAACTCATGGGCACTTGGAAAAGAAATCTTAAAGAATTTCTCTTTAATTCTGCTGTTCAAATTAAATTGTTCTTTGTTTACTAAAAGTTTATTAACGTTTGCTTCAGTACATATATGAGCGTTAATGATATGTTTACATTTTGAGTAATGAATAGATTTGCTTAGTGAAAATATTAAACATCACATTTCCCAAAGAGCAGTATTTTTGAGTTAAGGCTTTCTGCTTGTCCACCCTCGATATATGACTATGACATCGCTGCTAGCCAGTGATGTCACATGCGCGTACACCTTCACAACTTCCTATAAATCTACACTTAGGCCAAGAAAAAAAAACAAGTTTGTCTCATAAGACCGCCCACATTTTTGAATATAAAATTGCATCGATTAAGCTCAGAAGACCGCCCACATTTTGATATAAAATTGCATCGATTAAGCACCCCGTTAATTGGCCCGCTAAGGTATGGCAAATATGGGCGAGACAAGAATGTCGAGCCAATTATTTGGCGTAAATCATCCAATTTTATCATTATATGTTTTGGATCCGATATTTTCCACACTTGGACTCCTCAAACAATGTTTAAAATTGGTCTTTTAGTGCTTATTTTTTTTAGGTTTGACTCAGATTTTTACTCAGATTTTTTTTAATTTTAGGTTGTTTTTTTGTTTTTATTAATTTGTTTACATTTCTTCTAGACAAACTTGTTTTTTTTTAGCTTTAGCCCATTGAAGTGCTGAGCTTGTGTGATGTTCTTCGCACCGCACATCAGACTACAATCCTCGCCAAAAGACTTGGAACACCCCGCGCTTTCTAATGCAATGAGCGTGATACTCTTGCCTGTGAGTGTGAATAAAATCATTCTCAAACTCCAAAGGGAAAGCAGGAGCTGGAGCATTGTGTTAACCCCTCTACCCTCCCCTTAACCCTTCCCCCCTCCCCATCAGAACAATGTTGAGATCCCTTCACAACACTATCAAACGTTGGCCTCTGAACCACATTGGACGGGGGAGCGGGTGGCATTTATTTAAAACCTAAGCGCTTAATTGTCCAGAATTTTTGCGAGGATTGTCTGAGTCAATTTGCAAAAATATGCATCTAATTTCACTTTTTGCTTCATATCCAAAAATACCAAGATAAGAATCTCCAATTCTCAGTAGAACTTTTACCTTAATATACCTACTTACCAGAGAAATCTGAGAGAAAAACATTTGCAATAAGGAGTAGTCAATATTAATGAAAAATGTGACGACTAAACTAAACATATCGTCACATTTGCATTCCTTCAATTTTGTCCAAATCAGGTATTACCACCAAAAAAAGCCTTTCTATTTTCAAGTAGAAAAAAAAGGGAAAAAAACAGAAAATAAAACTCCACACAGTGCATGCACGAGTTTTGGCGAGTTGACAGAACAGACGTTTTGGATTTCCAAATTAAGATTTTTCACAATTATGATCATCTTCATGCAACAATTAAACCTACATTATGTTATTGGGGAATGTGACGACCATTTATGTGGCCTTTTAGAATTTCATTTGTAAGGGAAAGTTTGAGCTATTAAAAAGCGTAGCAATTTTATACACATCGTTTACGATAAAATTATTTGGAAGTATATATAGTCGTTCTCGTTCTACAACGCGTGTCTCTATGGGTACCTATTTTGCCTACATGCTTTTTTTCATTACTAAGAATTAAACAAAAGGGAAAGAATAAAATGAAAAATAGAAAAACCAGTTGGATTCGAACCAACCCGTGACACTTTGGATATCAAGTAACGCGAGCTAACCACTCGACCACGGCCGTCGTTGTGTAATGTGAGGTACTGTACTCAAATGCTATCAAGGGTAAAGTTTACTGCAAACACCTACAACACGGTGAACACCCCGAGCCTTTAACATACACAAATTCTTGATTTTTTTTCCAGAATTCTTGAAAAAAATGAAATTTTTTTAATCATGGATTGAAGATGTTGGAACCACGCGGTAACTCAGAGATTGATATTCCCGACATTGAAAGGCGCGTATCGGCGTTTTAGCAACGGTTTAAACCTTGTGTTAAGTACTAAGATCATACGAACATGTTTTTTCGTCTTTTCTTTTTTTCTTTCAATGGCGAACCATCAAAACCCGCGAATTTCAATGTGGCAAATCATTAACGAATTTTACGTTTGCACTTTTATAATAACCATTATGCCTCATTTCAAGTCGAAGTTTCAGTGACTCGGATTGTTTCTAATGAATGGATGACGAAATAGGAACTGAGTGTCAGGGATGTTTTCAACGTAATCATATTTTGTGGTTGGCTAAAATGATGCATAGTGATCATAGACCTATTGGATGAGAATCGGGGAATATCATATGTGATAAATATCGAATTAATAAATAAGTTGAGAAATAAGCTCAAACGGTGGGTCATTATCATAACACGAAATTTAGAACTTATCCACACCAACAAAATGTCAGTCGTGAAAAATTCACTGGCCAACACGGGATTTGAAAGATGGATCTTGGTTCACTTGTCCGATTTTCTTCTGAGACTATAGAAAAAATTCGATTAATCTTCCATTTCTGACTATTAGCTCAATTGATAGAGTAATTGAACTAAGAAAACTGAAGATCCAAGGTTCAAATCTTGATATTCATTGAAATTTTCATGGTAGATTCTAAAATTGTTACATGTTTAGACATAAGTTGGGTAGTTCATTTTACCACCCTCTTTTAATCCTTTTCATGAACCCTTTTTTTTTTTCTATCGTTCTTGATATTATTGTCACACATTTCTTATGTAGGTTCATGTCATTAGAGTACATCAAGATGCAATTTCAATTATGTTAGTCATTACGCCTGAAATGTGTTGTGGTATGTTTAATTAAGTCCTGTTTAATCTTTTATTTGCAACGTTTGAAACTCCAAAGGTTTTTGAAATTTAGGTACATTATTTTAAATGTATGTAAGAAATCTTCAAATATTCCACTGTCCTCATGATTTGAACTTTATAAATAAATTGCAGATGGCTTTTACTGGAATCTTTTCGTATGTTTTTTAATCTATATCATTGACTCTTCTGCACTTAAATTTAAAGTGACCATTCTCCGAATACAAGTGAGTTCCTTCGTGTTTTGTTTGAATCGAAAAGAACACTGTTCGTACTCGTATTATTTGTGAACCCAAGCATTACTCCTATGCACAAATATTTCGATGCTATTAATATGTTAATATTAAAATGGCACTTTAACAAATTTCATAAAAATCAAAAATTTTTTAATAAAATTTTGTCACAATATAGAAAAACGTCAGAACAAATTATCCTGAAAATTTGGTGTTTATAACTTTTGCTGTTTTTAAATTACAGGCAAAACGTGAAATTAGATGAAAAAATTTTTGCAAATGACTCAGACAATCCTCAAAAAGTACTTTGAACACCCCGCGCTTTCTTAATGCAATGAATCGTGATACTTTGCTGTGGAGTGAAGAAAAATCATCTCCAAACTCCCAAGGGAAAGCAGGCGCTGGAGCTTTGTTTTACCCTTCCCCCCTCCCCATCAGACAATGTTGAGATCCCTTCACACACGATCAAACGTTGGCCTCTGAACACATTGTTAACGGGAGCGTGGGCATTTTATTTACACCTGAATGCGCTAATTGTTCCAAGAATTTTTGCGCGGATTGTAGTACTTAGTTTTATTATACCATCATGTAGATCCCCTCAATTTTCATTGATATAAGCCTCATTTACGGACTAATGTATCCCGTATCACCCTCAGGAGCGCGTCTCACGTCCGGATCATGTCAGTTAAGAACTGGCATGCTGACCATGCATCATGACAACAATCCGAAAATTTGGCGTTCATTTTTTGACGTAAATCACTGGTCTAATTTGGCGATTTTTAGCAATGTTGAACCGAGTTCAACAAGATTTCAACATAATCGCTCTCACATATACTAAAGACTTTAAATAATCAGAAAACGATGATTTTTAGGACAGTTTAATTTTCAAAGATTCTTGTCGTTGAAAATTTGTCACCCTTGCACTCATTTAACAATATCCCTACAGTCAATTTACCGTAAAGTATTGTTTGTTTTGTTAATCACCTTTATATGGTTTTGCTTATTTGTTCTGCTTGTGTATGATAAAAATTCATTATTAGGCGAGTTTGAGTTGTACATGGATTATATATATTCTTTTGGATTTTCATGGGGGGGGGTTGTACAACACTTTCATGAGAACGCCCCTCTAGGTTAGCTGAACTCTATTCCATCTTTGTAGCTGCCAATGAATTACCCAGATGAATAAAATGCAACTTTAATTGTACATATTATATAACACAAAAATAGGGAATAGTCCTAATTCTCAGAACTCTTTCCCCCTGCATGCTATCTTGCATCGCTCCATGCCTGCATGGTGATTTTTAGTTCAGCAGGGTATTAAAAGGGGCATTTTTTTAATTTTTTTAATTTTTTTACCCCCCCCCCCCCCCGACTTGCCCCAAACAAGTTGAGATTCTTACATGTATATCATCTGAACCGTTGAGCCTTAGTAATCCACGTGTACCTATCTTACGTGCAAATTCGGTCGTTATATTGGAAGAAATTGCTGATTTGTATTTGTCTGGTAAATGGACCAGAAATTACAGTACAGTGGGCCTATGGGACCGTGGGAAACCAATTGGTCATAACACCAAAACTGGCAAGATCGGGATGAAACTAAATTTCAAGATAAGCTTTTCTCAAGGGATTATAGTGAAACAATGAATAAAACAGGTGTTGGAATCCCGAAATGCACATTAAGTAGCACTGGTTCACTTACGTGATGCTGAGCTTAGTGCTAATACTGTAAAACAAATGTCTTGAGCAGTTAGAGAGTAGAAGTTTGGGGAGAGAGAGTGATTGGATTGAGTTCAGGGAGGGCAGCTCTCTTGGCACATTCTTGGCCATTTTGTTTATCAAAAGGAAAAATACAGAAATATTTTTATATATAAAATCTAAACCAAAATATTGCCTGCTCATTCGTGGTGAAATGGTGCAAAATAACTCTCTCATGAAAACTGGGGTGGGCCTGACTATTTTCCCTCTACTTTAGGAACGGTCCCTAGTTCTAAAAACACGGTCTTAAGTGCGCAAATGATAGCTTTCGTCCAGTCTCCTGCAAGACACTGTGGAGAGGGATTTAAAGCTTCCCTTGGGAATCTCCAAGCTTTGATCAACACTCTTGAGTATCAACAAGTCATGGTAATGGCTTGTGGTGGGTCAGGATTTATTCAACAGAGGAGCTGATCCGGGCACGCGTGTTGTTATCTATGATACGGACGTTCCTAAAATGGCACATCAACACTAAATAAGGCGGGGTTTATTTTTTTCAATTTGCGCCTCTCTAAAAGTATTCTGGAAATGCTCATTCGGGGGGGACTGGACCTTTACCTACTCCCCAGGGCTCCCCTTTCCTTCCACCAATGATCGTTTGTTACCAAGTTTTGTTTGAATTAAAGCTATACTTTCAAAATGGAAAACTTCAACCAAATTACAAACTAACCATAATGCTTGAGCATAGTGATTTCTTGAGTCTTGTTATCAAGGACGAATGCGCCCCCAAGTTTGTGCAAATTTTATTTTGACACAGGTATATTTCAATTGGTTGGTGGGTTAAACCGATTGCATATTACAGTAGTCCAGGTGTTGAAGATTGGTGAGGATCAGGTTGAGGTGTGATAGTTGCCAAACCAAATTCAAGCTACCACAGATGACATTCTCATTTTCATCTGGTTAGATGAGTTTGTGTTGTTGGATTACCTACTACACAGATGGGTTTGCTTTTGCAAGGATGGATTGTTGGGATTACTACTTTCTACGTTGTGGGTGCAGACTGCGTCTTCGTAGGCTGTGACACGCATCCAATTAGGTAGGTCCTTTTCGAGTATTTGCTCTAGCGTTCCCCATTCATCTCTTGCATGGGTACCAAATATTCAATGCCCCGGACAATTCTATTCTTGACAAAAACAGATATACTTGTGAAATGAAAATAAAACAAGCCCAGCCATGATTACAGACTTATTAACTTTAAATTGCAAATTTAAAACGAAATACGTGTTACTTTTATACATTCAAAAATGGAAATTTGTGAATGACATTGTAATAGAGAAGAATTATCAATAAACCTGAATTTACAGAGTCGACATCTCTTTTAGAAACTTCCAAATAAAATAACACATTTCTATCTTTTAAAAAACGGAACAAGGAAAGAACATCACAAAAGAAAACAAGCACAAGTTTTTGTCAAAAAACAACTTTTTTTTTAACATTTACAATTTCTTACAGAAACATCTGAGTTTAGTCTAATAAATTTGTTTGTTGAACATCTGACAGGGGTGAACAAATTTGGTTCATGTCGTGAATTCCTTATCACCTAAGAGTGCCTTCTTAGTAAAGACAGGTAATTTGATCCAATGCAATCAGTTCAATCAATAGGAAATTTCACCTAAGTGACACTCTGCCAGTCTCACCTTAGGTGGCCTCACACTGTCCCTGTTACAGTTAATGCGTTGTTGATTTGCTATGTAATAAGATACATTGTGTACTCTTTCTTTGTGATAAATACCCAGGCCACATGATTTTGACTTTACCAGACACACTAGCACCTATGAACCAGGTTTGATTACCATATGCATGCAAGCAGTCCACACTACACTACCACATACGTATAGTCTTTCTGACAAGTATTTTCTGCAATATCTTTCAAACTCAAACATCAGCAACCAATCAAGCTTTAAGCATATGATTGTGTATTTGACCTCACGGTGGACTTCACATTTAATGTGCTGCCAATTCTAAGCGGGGCAGTGCAGTATGTGACTGATTGATGCAAACAATCACATCACACTGCGCGCTTGCTGACATTCATATCAATGTTAGTTTGTGATTGGTAGGTTGTTTACTACACACGACACCAGCTTTCCGAAATAATTTTCTTAGATTTCTGATCAGTGGCTGACAGTGGGAGGGTCTTGGTTTTATCAAAGTATGGTCTTGGGTCTATGTTAAGCCATCTGGCTGAAAAGGTCTATATGGTGTTGAATTCACCACCCAGTACTATTACATATTCAAAGAGTAAAAGATTCACTTAATTCTACAAGGAGGAATGCGGGCTGGTGAATTCAGCACATAAAATAAGTTGTGTAGATTACTTTAATGACCAGCCAGCACAGTCATCCTCATAACATGTAAATGATGGGGTCCATTTCACCAACACAACACACATCAGGAATATACTGATACAAAATTAGCAAACTATTTGACACCACATCATTGACACAATCAATCTTTGGACCAAAAGGTTTGTGTCCAAATTTTGGCCAAGAATTTGTAAATAATATTGGATACAATACATAGCACTTTAAATAGTGTGCGTGTAGACATATACATGTATTAGATACCAACAGTTAAACGAAATAATATACAAACAAGAAAAGTCTCCTTTGCGCTGGCTTTCAGAAACTTTAGTAATGACATCAACAGGAAAAATATTTCCTTTATTTCGGGGTAATCTTTCAAGTTAGATTTTGTAGAATAAATGAAAGAAATACTGTTCACAAGGTAGTTTAGTTGTGTTTGTTAGCTTTACATAGACTGCAGTGATGCCTTGATAGCTGGAAACCTTACTATATCCATTCAACTTTGGTAGTTTCACATTTCCTCAAGGAATTCATGTAACAAGAAATTTTAGCCTTGTGACCAAAGATTTGTGGAAACTTCACATTCACTTCTTTCTTCTATAGTCCTTTTAAAATGTGTACATGTTCAAGTCCTCTCGGTAAAATATCACAAGGCAAAATTATTGTACCTCATACTTCATGGAAGTTTGAGGAGACCATGCCAATTAGTCTGATTAATAATTTGTTGGACAGGATCGAATACACGCGTGAGCCAGGAGGAACATCGCACCTCGTTTCGCGGTGCGTAATTGGTCAAAGAATGCGCCAAACATCCGTGGAGCTTGTTGCGCTTACATGAGATGTGCCTATCTCCTGTCCAAGTAATTACTAATCCCACTGTAGGTCAAACTTCATCCTTTGCCATTTTGTCATCGATTGCCCACACATCCCCAACCCTTGTTAAAACCAAATTCCAAACTCAAATCTGTATTCTACCATCTATACTCTGTCCAGCTCGAAGTATGAAGTAGCGACGTGGGTGTATACATTGATCCGACTTTCAGCGCACCATAACTGAAAGGTGACACTGGGTGTACGTGCGCATCGCCACTTCATACTTCAGACGAGACAAAGTATACTACTATTATACAGAGTCCTGAACGGCATAATATTGGTGCTGTACTGAGCAGCAAAGATAGATTAAATCTGTAATCAATTGCCACTTTTCTCATACTTTCTTCATAGGCATTTACGGAGCAGCCGATAGATTAAATCTGTAATCAATTGCCACTTTCCTCATACTTTCTTCATATTGGTGCTGTACTGAGCAGCCAAGATAGATTAAATCTGTAATCAATTGCCACTTTCCTCATACTTTCTTCATATTGGTGCTGTACTGAGCAGCCAAGATAGATTAAATCTGTAATCAATTGCCACTTTCCTCATACTTTCTTAATATTGTTGCTGTACTGAGCAGCCAAGATAGATTAAATCTGGTGGCTGATTTTAAAGTTAACAACACAAACACAAATTGTGAATTACCAATCACAAATTGGATTAATCTTGTATTCAGTGCAAAAGGCTCCATTATGTCTATTAATTAAAATTAAATCTTGAACCTATGCCAGCATAGAATGTATCATACCTATTAGCACCAGACCACTGCAAACAAGCGCATGCCAATGTTTTTACTGCTGAAATTGTGAAAGGAAAGTACCGTACAGGAAAACATCAAAAGCTGAGACCATTCCTATTTCAGTCATTTCCCTGTCATATTCTAATTAAAAATTTAAAAGGGCGCACTCAAGTAAAGCTTATATGGTCTATTTGGCCTTATTTTTTCAAGTGGTTTCTACTTGCAATTGTTTCTTGCAGATTCATTTGTCCTACTTGTTTGTATTGCTAGCCAAAGCTAACTCCCCCTTAAGAGCACTTTCTTAAGGTACACCTTGTAAGTGCAACCCCAGAGGGTGTATTGAGTCAATCCCACAATGCACTAGTTTTGGGAAATTTTACCTCAATAGGGTCATGTGATCCCACCAAAATTATATTCATAACATGTGAAAACCCTGACTAACACTCATTTTAGCCCCCACAGTGTTAGTACTTGTGGAATTTTTAGCATGAGCATGATATGTTTTGTGGTCCTCAAGCTTGAACACTTTATCCCTACGTACTGACATGAGTTTTGTACAGTACAGTATAGGCAAATTGCAATGCATTATGGGATTGATTCAAAACACTCTCCGGTGCAACCCTAAATAGAGATTCAACAAAGGATAGGGTGCATGTTTGGCTCAAGAAGTACATCCTCAAAAATCTGTACATTGTACAGTAATGAGAATAACGAATGTAAAATCATGACCCCAAAATGGGTCATGCCGAATGAAGCAACTTGGAATTTTTGATAACTTGATAAATTGGCTGCCTTTGATACATGATTTTCAGATGACTTTTCTTAGTACATCGCATCGGCGTTACTATTCCTGGGTTTCTTGATCTTTTCTTTGTTCTTCGCGATGAGATCATACACAGACATCTGGAAAAGATAAAGGTAAGAGGTAAGATTGTTAACTTGGTATAAAAATAAAATCCTTTTTTAAGAGGTGGTCAACTCCCTACCTTTTGTGATATTTTACCTTAGTTTAATAATCAGTGCCTAATAGATTTAGTGACCCCATGATTACACTCCCAATTATTCACCGCACACATGCACGCAACCGAAAACCTCAGAAATTCAATCGGCCATTCACAACTTTGGTTCGCTTTAGCGCAGTGGCTTGCACAATCACTGTCACACTGAGTTGTACATGTAGTAAAGAAATCAGTATCAATCAAATACATCACACATGTCATCCATAAAGTTTGCTGCCCTAATTTTACATAGACTCTGCTTTCTATACTTTACGAAGCGTGCATAAAAGATCAACAGTTGATGATGTAAGTTGCAACATACCAGCCCTGGAAATGTGAAGGAGGAATGGGGTCGTAGTGAGGGTTTATACCACATATTTATCTTTGTGAGTCACTTAATAGTTCTAAATGTTATAAGTTTTGACTTTTGGTAAAGTATTTTTTGGGTTAAACCTCAATATTTTGGGATTAAAACTTCCTTCGCATCCGACAATTCTTCTTCTTGCATATGAGGCAGCAGCTAAATATGTTGTAAACGTTGCAGCCAACTCACTGTTGATTGATTGGGGTTTGAGAAATCTGTGTCCACCGGTGGACGAAAGGTAGGGCACTCATTGAGAATGTGATCCGCAGTCTGTGATGGAGAACCACATTGGCAGGCTGGCGATGGCCGCAACCCTCATCGGTGCATATTGCTGTTGAAGCGACCGACTCCTGTGCAAATCCAGTTTAAGGTGACCCATTCCTTGCGTGGGAGATTGCTGCCAGGTGGTAGTTCTGTCTTAGGTGTAATAGAGAGTTGATCTGGTTTTGGAGTATGTAGCCAGGCAGCATTCCATGTCTGTAGGATGTTGAAGGGGAACACGAGAGTTTAGCAGCGTGTCGGCAGAAAGGTCGGCGAGAGCGCAGTCTCTGTCTACCAAGTTAGTGTGATTCTTTGAAAGTGTTATGCCGCAGGTGCTTGTTGTCCAACAGGGCCTTATTCACTAGTTTGTGCGTGTGGTGTTCTCTCCGAAGTACTGCAGGTGCAATGCCTGAAAGCACTGGTAGGAATTCAGATGGAGTAGGATGCAGGCAACCGGTAATGGTTCTCAAGGTCTTGTTGAGTACTATGTCCAGCTTCTTTGTGTGAGAACTGTTGCACCATGCTGGGGCGGCATATTCAGCAGTGCTGTAGACCAGAGCTAAGGCGGAGGTGCGTAGGGTCGTTGGGCTGGCACCCCATGAAGATCCAGCAAGTCAGCACAGGAGGTTATTCCTCATAGATACCTTGGCGCATACGGACTCGAGATGCTGCCAGTAAGTAAGCTGCCGGTCAAGCTTCACTCCCAAGTAGGTTGGTGTAGGATTGTATGGTAGAGGCGCTCCATTGAGGTTGATTTGAAGCTGGCGATGAGCCTCTTTGGTGTTGAGGTGGAAGGCAGTAGCGGTGGTCTTGGCTTCGCTCAGCTTCAGTCTCCAGGGCCCAAATTCATAAAACCTTGCTAGTTTAGCTGACAACTAAGGCCTGGTAAGATTCTAAAATCCCTAGTGTGCAACTACGGAGTTAACTAAATTGAAATTCATAAAACCTTACTAAGAACCTTGCTAACTAGTTACATACTAGGAAAATCTAGTTACCATGATGCCAATATAGTAGTAGCTTGCTTGTATATACAGATATAGGCCTGTACACATGAGCAAACCTACACTGTTAGACAATTTTCCGGAAAATTACGGAAATTTCTGGCAGCAGAATTTCCAGACTTTTTAGGGTAAATTTACAGAATTTCTGTCAATTAACGGAACTTTGACAGTAATTTTACAGAAATTTGTCTCATATTATGGAAAAAATGTGTATTTTAACAGAATTTTCTCCGGAGATTTTGCTGCCGGAAATATTTGAAATATTTCCGTAAATTAACATTTTTTATGTTTTTTGTTTTTTATTTTTATTGTTTTCTAAAACAGATTTTCCATAATTTACGGAAAATCTGTTTTCTTAATTTACGGAAATTTCTAACAGTGTATACTATATATCGTAGTTGACAAACAGAAGGACGTAACTCAGCACTGATTATTTAACGAATTTATTAATTCTGCTGTAATACTGGCTTTTGAGAAATGTGATTTTAATATTTTCTACTAAGCAATCTTCATACTCAAAATGTAAACATCTCATAAAGCTCACTATATGTACTGTAAGCAGACATTAATAAACTGATTTATTGCCAACTAGTGAATTAGAGTTGCTCTGGATCAACCCTGAAATTTAGCGGATTCTTAGAAAGCAACTAGCACTAGTAAGGTTTTATGAGTTTCAACTAGTTATCAACTAGGCTTAGTTGCCAATAGTCCCCTTTGGTTGCCAACTAGGCTTAGTACGGTTATGAAATTTGGGCCCAGGTCTTGAAATATTCTCAAGTAGGGCCATATCTGCATCAGTGGGTCTTCAACATTGAAAATCGGTCTAAACCCACAAATTTGAGTGACGCATTTTCATCAAGACGGGAGCAAGAGTGCATCCAATGGAAGCAGGTTTTTCAAAACCTAGTGGTGAACCCTGACCCAGAGTGGTATTGGGGAACTCAACTCACGTAAGGTATTTCTGAGCGCGCGCGGCCAGTCTCAGTTGTAAAAATTCCTCTCATCAATCTCTTTGATGCTCCTCCTGAGTCTCCTGTAATCACATGATTTAAACAGAAACAATAAATCCAAGCCATAGCCAAAAGACTATCTGAAAAGTGTTGTGGCTTTTATAAACCATTTTTGAAGGATTTTCAAATCACCAACACCATTAAATTGTTCTGACTGACTTGCTTAATTTTGACAGATTAAATGGAGTGTTTTTGTGATAGTCATAATGAATCTGTCAAGACTTGAAAACCGCACTGTTACTACCATGATAATACATTAGGGCAGTGTAACAAAATCTAAGACCAGCCACTACACTAGCCCCAGTACAACGTACACATTGTACCATACTTGGGTGTTTCCTCTTTTTAATAGGACAAAACTACAAAGCAAGTAAAACTTGCAAATCTCCCTGACAAGGTTTTAAGATATTGAATAGTGTATACATTAAAACATTGGGTAGTAATGGCATGAAACATTCATCTCATTGTTGTCTACCCAACAATTACTGACATCAGGTTTATTGAGTTGTGAATGAGAGCAAGTTCACATTATTTAACCAATTACCGTAGTTTAGTTAGTTAGACTTATTTTATTCACACCTCATCTTCCTTATAGACCTTAATGAAAATACCATAACATTATCGAATATCGTGTTTAAACAATGGAAGAATAATATACAGTGGTATATGCACTATACAATAATGAATACAAGAGCATCCAAATCAAATCCTATAATAATTATATATACCTACGGGAAGCTAGTAGAGGGAGTAAATCCTGTTATTGGATCTGAGACCTGGACCATGAAGAAAATGAGGCTACAGGATAGACTGGGATGGCACCTACACCAAGCTTTTATTCGAGTACAAAACATATCCTGGCTTGAGCACGAGACCAAAGCACGAATATATGGAGATATCCCCTCCATTTATCTTCTGTTGCCCAACGCCTTTGCACGATTTGCCGGTCACTGTCATCGTGCGATTGTACCAGTAGTCTCAGGACGTCACATGTTTGGAAGTTACCATGCCAAAACAGGGTCGTCGCCCCTTTAACTACATTGATTTGATTGCTCGAGGACATCCAGCAGGATCCATCTGACATCCCAACCTAATGACAAACAGGGACTTTGGCGTCTACAGGGTGAACAGCATCTCGGCTGCGGCCGTTATATAAGATAGCGGGAAGCCCCGCCTATGCGCCGGGGCTCCCTCTATTTGAGTGAACGGGAACGATCACTGACACTAAAGCGATCACTGAAAAAGTGATACACTATGGCGAGACCACCGCAACCAACCAGTCACGCTGCAACTCAAATAACTCAAATTCGCTACCTATCAAATCCTATAGCTCATATAGTTACCGATTTCTAAGGAAACGTCTACTGAATTATTTATCCCGTATAACTTGCCGTATATTTGATTTTTTCTCGTATTTTTTTAAATAATATAACTTTCCATATTTAATCCCGTATAATTTTCCCGGTCTTTATGCTTCTCAAAAGTACTCCCCGTGGGTTAAGCTGTATTCCCGTTTCCACATATTGTTCTCATAACTCCTCAACTACCCATATAAAGTTCTCGCCATCCTATAGTTATGACCCCCTTCCGTCACAGCATCCCGTATTCTTATTTTTTATTCCTCGTAGTTTGCAGCATATCCTAGAGCTTCGGTCTATCAAATATACTGTCATATTCATCCCATAATTTTCCTATATTTTATTTTTTTTCCTTCTCACAACTCTGTGGGGTATACGACAACCAAAGCGAAATATCATGGCGGGTTTGGCCATTTCTTTCTTTCCCCACACAGTTTGCACTATAAGAGCCTGTCCCTTGCGTACCGCATATAGCGGCTTACGCGGAATCGCCCGTTGGCACGCGAACAACCGTCGCAAAAGCACCACGCATACGCGCCACTTAGTAACTCGTACAAACAATGGTATTTTCCATAGGCATCTGAGGCAACATTTCGTTGAATTTTTCAGCCATTTCTGACCAATTTCGTCAACTTAGTGTTCGAACCCGTCCGGTTCCTCATGCACCTTTCCTGTGAATTTGGCGCAATTAAACCAAAACTGACGGATCCTTTATTATATATACATACATACCCACACATTTGCCAAATATAGAAGATTATTACTTGATTTGTAAATACAGTTAAGATTTGGTCATTTAACCCAAACGTGTCATAGAAAGACATAATAACCCTTGTTGAAATAATAATAGAGTATGGGGAAGATATGTGTGGGAGAGGCCATTAGATCAAATGAACTTTAAGATTGCCCCACCCAAGAGAGTGGGAACTTATTGTGGGCTATCAAAGGCGGGACAAAACAAAAAAAGGACAACAGGACAAAACAAACAGGACAGGACGGGGTTACAGAAGGATTTTCACTAATGTGTTATATTAGGGATATAAAACATAACATTTGAGATGGCGAAGTTAATGATGTGCTATATCGGTAAGAGTGCAGCAGAATAAGCACAGGGAACTGTGGCCTAATAGCATGTTAATAGGCCAAGATGTTGACGGCCAACTACGGTACACGATTTAAAATTTGATATATAAATCTAAAATCGAGTAAGGTATTTGTAATTTATGGAATGGAAGTTATAGAAAAGACCCAATATCAAACAATGACCTAATTTGACCCATACATTTGTTGCCTCATCGTAAGTCCCTCTCCACAAATAATCACGTCACCAGTCAGCATCAGCGATGTGGAAAGTCGTTTGCTTTTCTAAGCCTGAATAAATTGGACTGAAGTTTCACATTTTTGAACCAACGTGACAAAAAAAAAGTTTCGTCAAAGAAGCAAAATTATAAATTTAACCATGGCGATGATATCAATTATGCTGTTTTTTGACGCTCATATATTGGTTAGACTTAAAATTCATAGAGTAGTAAACATAATGAAATGAAATTAATATACTGGACATGCGCAAATGTTAAACCGGGAAAATGACACACGAAATTTAAAAACATACCGCCTGATTTAAAAATTGGGATTTTTTAAAAAAGTGGGGCCTCCGGCCCTTACTAACAAAGTGACATGAAGTAATAAAGTACAGTATTTATTGACATAATTTTAAGGTAAACTAATTGTAAATATAGCTTTGCCCGGTCAAGCGAATGGAAATTAAAACAAATGTTATCATTTTTATGTTGGTCGCGTCTGCCAATGGCGGTTTTGTTGCAGACAGGAGTTATGAATTCAGTCTCAACGCATTGTATTCGGCAATGGCAATTGTCTTTTTTGATGTTCACTCAACGATTTGTAAGAAATGTCCTTGAGCCGTAAATCACGGAAGGGTATTAGCATAAACGCAGGGTCTTGCCGAGTTAAAATGCACCGCTTTGCGGCGTTGGTTTTGATCATGAGGGACATCAATGGTTCAAGATAAAAATTTTACCTGAAATTACCTCAAACGCAAACACAGTTTCTGGTCAGAAAATAAACTGGTCCCTGACATTTCGAATTGAAATGAAAGCTTGACTTATGCTTTGCACAAAAATGGCCTTAATTTTTTGTCAGAGCTTGCCTTGTCAAGGCGAATGGTTAACGAATGGTACTTTTAAAAGTTTGAAAAAAATAACCACAATTATAAAACTGGCCCTAACTCCATCACTGAACGAGTCTGCATCAATGATGCAGTAACCCATCAATTGGGATGGTTAGGGAATGCATTGTTGTGGGGGTTAAGGTCATGTAGGGTCATTACAGGTCAATTGACAAATAGCCCATGGGTCTCGGTCTTGGCCAGGGGATTTAGTGGTATCTTGAGCAAAGTTGGCTGGCTATATAACTCACTTGGAAGAATGTTTTGCTGTTGGGGCAAAGGTCAAGTAGGGTCATGGAGGTCAAAAGGGCATATGGGCCATACGTGGGGCATTCTGCGCATACCATAAGAGTTCTGGACCAGTGGTTTCCTTTAATAGTTATTTTACTAGGCGGTCCGTGGATTTGGCAACACTGGGTTTTGCGATAACCTGGATTGAATGACCCACGGGTTTTGCGGTTCATTGACCTTGAAGACCCACTGATGTCTTGTAATGAGCTTTAAAATTTTCATCAACAATCACCCCGGGCCCACCAAGGTTCACCTGGATACTAAAGTTCACCCATTGACCTCCTTTGACCTTGAATGCCCACGGATGACATTGTTGTGGACATTTACGATTTTTGGCATCAAGTTTCATGTCATACCACCCACCACCAATTGTTTACCCATTTGACCTTTGATCTGAATGACCTTACTTACCCACTAGCTGAGCATACCCGCTAGATGAGGTATATAGAATGTTTTTACCTAATTAGCGTCCCAGGGTGCTTTCATATTCCATACGTCAAAAGGCATGGTATCAAAGCACGCCAAGTTACCCAATAATGGCCCCCACAATTCTTTTGACCCAAAATACACCCCTCGAAAAAACGTGACCACAAAACTTCGTACGGCGAAAACTCTACCCACATTACCAAAAACTCATTATCCATGCGTCACCGCACGGCCAAGTTACCTGATACCGACCCACTGGATGACCTTTAAATCCCAAAAGCCCCCCTCGAAAACGTGCCCACAAAAACTCGATCACGGTGAAAAAACCAACCACACAACACTCATTATCCATACGTAAAAGCACGGCCAAAGCTACCCAAAAATGATCCCTGAATGACCTTTGACCCTAATAAACCCTCGAAAACGTGATCACAAAACCTGTATGGCAAAACTCTCTAACCCTCATACCAAAACTCATAATCATATATCAAAGCACGACCACGAGAATGACCCTGGATGACCTTGACACCCAAAAAATGACCCTGGCCTCGAAAATGACCACCAAAACTCGTCCGGCAAAAACTACACCATACAAAAACTCTTCTCCATATATCAATACACGGCCTGTTACCCGATAAGGACCCCTAGATGACCTTTGACCCCAAAATGACCATTGAAAATGTGACCACAAAACTCGTACGTTTCACAACATACCAAAACTCATAGCCATAAGTAAAAAGCACGGCCAGCTAACCCACAAAAACGATCCCTGAGTTGACCTTTGGACCCCAAAATGACCTCGAAAAAACGTGATCACAAAATGTATGGCCAAACTCCCACCATTACCAAAACTCATATCCATATATCAAAGCACGATAAGACCACCTGGATGACCTTTGACACCAATGACCCCTGGCCCTCAAAGCACCGCCCGTATCCAAAACGACCCTTGAATGACCTTTCCAGAGCCGCCAACATTGAGATTTTGAAATCAGGGAGATTTGATCTTGGAATCAGGGAGTTTTGATTCTTGGAACAGGGGGATTTGATCTTGGAATCAGGGAGAGTTTTTTTGAATTTAGAGTGGAGGCATTACCTAGGTCCTCAAGAGGGATACAGCCAATGGATACTGTCTAAAGATTCAATTGAAAGCTTCCAAATTTAAGGAACTATCAGTAGGAACTTAGTCCATTTTGCATTTTTTTAAAAGAATGACATGCAAGGTTGAAGTACAATTACAATCTTGAAACGGTTTCGTTAACTTGAAAACGGAGCCACCACATAGTATGAACTGACATAATGAGGATAGAGCTCTTAAAATTTAAAGCTTTCCCGAAAAAAATGACAGGGCTCCGCCATCTGACAGCCCCCATTTAAGGGAAACTGTCAGTCCATATGGGAGATTGAAAAAAATATTGAAATGAAAAAGTTGAAGGAAAACTCCAACTTTAAAAGGTCAGAACTTGAAAACGAGAGCCATCTACAAACATGTGACGCATCATGAGATAGAGCTCTTTAAAATAAAGCTTCCAAACAAATGACAGGGCGTCCGCAGTTTTTGACAATCCCTTTAGGGAAATGGAAGTGGGAACAAGTACAACAACCAGGCCACTAAAATAATTATAACCTAACCTTTTGCATTAATAGCAATGAGGAGCAATATTCAAAAAGGCAAAACAGCAAATCACAAAACGGTCATTTCTTGTAGGGCCTTATCCTTTGCACCAATGGAGTTAATTCTGTTAAACACTTTAAGAAAAACAGCATACACTAATGTAGGCAAAATTTTGGGTCTCTCTTCGTACTTTTTGCCGATATTCTTTGAGACGTGTTGGCAAAATACCGAGTTATAAATATAACTTAAAGGGCCGTCTTGATCATCTGGTATAATCTTTCAAGTAAACATTTCACTAATTGACATGAAAGTTTACACTCAAGTTGTAGCACGTTAGGCATTTGACCTTACTTAATAACAGGCCCATGGTCACACTTACCTCAGAAAGAGGGAATATTTGAACAAACATTTTAAACATATCTATATTTTGAAATTCCAAGGAGGCATTCTTCTTGATAACAATAAGTTAACTTTAAAATATTTTTTAATTTATCATGTCTCATTATTAGAACTCAAGTTTTAAGTCATTTACCACAATCAATTTCTCCACATTCCCATGTGAAAATTCAAGGTCGCAAAAACTTGGTGATGTGGTCGGGTTTGTTTACACTAAATCTCTCAGTCAATGAACTGGCACTTGTGTTTGATCTCGGTCCCTGGTAAGCCCTTGAATGCTTGGTAGATATGGTAGGGCAATCTTGCCATATACTAGGGCAATCTAGCATATTAGTGGTCAAATTGTGTACACACCAGAGGAGTCCCCGGGGGAATAAAAATTGGTGGCAATCGGTCACACACAGACACATCATTTTTACATACTTGCCAATATATTGGATTTAGGTTATAACTCACTTTTTATATCAAATACTTTTACAGAAGATGCATGCAAAAATCCATTAGAGCGGGGCTTAGGCAGTCAATTACACACAGCCGCATTTACACTTTTTTTTTAATTTATAACATTCAAAAATCAAGATTTTTAAACAAAATATTGCTATATGCATTAAATTCCAAGGGACACCTCCAGAACAGTGAAGAGAGATTTATAGAAAGAATGCCGATTTTAGTAAAAGAGGAAACTGAAGTGCTCCGAGAGACCTGCGGAGAGAACGAATATGATCAGCAATTCACATACGACACTGGCTCAACCGGGAATCGAACCCAGGGCGCATTGGTTGCAAGGTGATCGCTCAACTCTACAACAGCAACCCGCCCTCCCAAAACATGCATCACGCTCACGCTCAGTACTCTACTCTTGAAAAGGTATTGACTTGAGCACGGTGGGTAGAGAAAGGACATGTCCCCTTACCACGTGTGTGTGTAATTTTGGCCACGATTAGTTATGATTTTTGCCTTGTGATGAAGTACCGTGATATCTGGTCCAAGTAGGATGCCACCTCCCCTTTTCGAACTTGCCTCAGCTCGTCTAGTGTCCTTCCTGTAGCAAATAGATTTATTCAAAACATATATTATTCAATTACCTGATATCTGGTCCCTGGTAGGATGCCACCTCACTTTCAACTTGCCTCAGCTCGGCTAATTTGTCTTCCTGTGCAAATAATAGTCACAAACAGCGTATTTATTCAGTACCGTGATATCTGGTTCAGGTAGGACGCTACCCTCACTTTCAACTTGCCTCAACTCGGCTAATGTGTCTTCCTGCAGCAATAAGATCAAAACAGAGATTAATTCAATACCGTGATATCTGGTCCAGGTAGGATGCCACACGGATCACTACTTTCATCAACCTGCCTCAGCTAGGCTAATGTGTCTCCTGACAAATAGATAGTCAACAACAGAGATTATTCATACGTGATATCGGTCCAGGTAGACGGCCACCTCGCTTTCAACTTGCCTCAACTCGGCTAATGTGTCTTCCTGTACAAATATATTAGTCAAAACAAAGATTATTCAATACCGTATATCTGGTCCAAGTAGGATGCCACCTCACTTTCAACCTGCCTCAGCTCACCTAATGTGTCCTTCTGAGCCAATAGTTATCAAAACAGCGATTATTCAATAATACCGTGATATCTGTCAAGTAGGAATTGCCACTTCTCACTTTCACTTGCCTCAAACTCTGCTAATGGTTGTCTTCTGTAGCAAATAGATTAGTCAAAACAGAGATTAATTCAATACCGTGATATCTGGTCCAGGTAGGACGCCACCTCGCTTTCAACTTGCCTCAACTAGGCTAATGTGTCTTCCTGTAGCAAAAATAGATTAGTCAAACGAGATTATTCAATACCGTGATATCTGGTCCAGGTAGGATGCCACCTCGCTTTCAACTTGCCTCAACTAGGCTAATGTGTCTTCCTGTAGCAAATAGATTAGTCAAAACAGAGATTATTCAATACCGTGATATCTGGTCCAAGTAGGATGCCACCTCGCTTTCAACTTGCCTCAACTCGGCTAATGTGTCTTCCTGTAGCAAATAGGAAGTACGCAGATTAGTCAATACAATCAAAAGAGGGAGGATCCTTTGAGACGAGGGGAACCCCCCCCAAAAAAGACATAAATACCAATAATTACAAAATTGTCCAGTAGAAATTAGTCATCAGGATCAAGCTTTTTTATATTAAAGGGCCATTACCTGATCACTAATAGCCTCAATCGGCAACCCCCCAAATTTTACCGAATGTGAATCATATTTGGTATCACAACAAGCTACTAATTTATCTCCTCATTTACCCTGGAAATCTTGCTTACAAAGATATTTTGTTATGGAAGTTATGATCGAAAATGTAGCCCTTTTGGGTCGCATGTTATTGTACACATACACTCACTACGGGAGAACAAAATCAGTTAACTTCGAACACAACCCAAAGACGGAATTGAAATATTGGCACAAAACTTTACAGCTGGGTTTTTGATCAACATCAACAATCAAGATGACACTTTATAATGAAATCAAGCCATTCCCCTTTAAATGATCACAAAATATTTATAACTAAATATTTTTACAGTAAAATATGGCTTGCAACTATTTTGACTATACCATTTGGCCGATATGAGACATTGCTTGGGGTAATCTGGTTTTCTAGGCTACCAGACCCATATGCAGGGGTGTGGGGGTGCGTCGCACCCTCCAAATTTCCACAAAAGGGTTCAAAGCCACTTTTTTTTTTCCAGCTTTTCTTTGATAAAACGGTCCAAAACTTAATTTGCCAAGAAGTCCACTGTTGGAGCTGAAATGTCAAAAAGTCCAAAAAGGGACGATTTTAGAGTAGGGGTTAGGTTCACATTTACCAAAAAAGTCCACTTTTTTGAAAAAAGTCCACTTTTTTCCTAAGTCCTGCACCCCCACAAAATAAATCATGTTTTGTTTGGCCCTGGGGCTACTACTGGAAACAACTTTTCCCCTAAAAAATACACTAGACTGGCATTGCAATACTTGGGGGAATGATTCAGTATTAACCCACTTGTGAAATAGATAATACATGTCCCAATTGAGATGGCATGGGATCATACTACTTTTACCCTTCAACACTGGTAGATTCTGCATAGGACATTTAGACAATGATGATTGAGGAGCCACTTAAAACCATGCATTATACTAGATTGTTTCCATTTTTTATGCAGATTCCAAATAGGATTCTTGAACATTACTAAGTTTAGCATCTTTCCAAAATTATTTTTTGCCTGTAATGGAGATAAATATTACAGTCGGTTAGAATTTTTTTGTTTTTCAGATGAACTTTCAATGTTGTACTAAAATAATACAATATGCTACATTTACAGTTTTTTCAATCACATACAAAGATCTTTTGTTTTTGATGCTTTTTGTCTTTTCTGTTGTAATTTTTTCTTTTTTGTAATTGTGCATGAAAAAATTTGAGTCCGGCAGGTTTTTAGGTCAGTCGGGTTACAGCAAACAAAAACGTTTTTTTTTGCCTTACCTGTATTGATACTCCAAGTTTGTTTCCATCTCAATCTTGGGGAGTAGATTTTAAAATCCACTTTTGAGTGTGTGACAGTGCTCCTAATCAACTCACTATATGTGGTGGTTTAAATGGTGTTGACAAGCTCTATGAGGTGAGCATTACACGGCACCTGACCCTCTGGTAGCATCATCACCTTGGAACCTGTAATTGATGACAACAACTAGGGGTGGAATCAGATACAATTCATTATACTTCATAAGGTATTCAGTATGCTTTATATGTAAACAAGGCAACTCGTTACGCGATGCGTAAACTATTCCCCGCCGAATGTCACGAACACTAACATGCGATAAATCCAACATATCCCTCCCCAACAAGATCCCATCCCCAACACCCACCCCCTCCCCAACACCCTTTTCAACACCCACCACCCTCCCCACACCTCACCACCACAACACCCCCTTCCCACTCCCCGCACCCGGCAACACTTTCCACCCCTCCCAATACATGCAAAACTCCACCCCTCCCAAACCATACCCAAACCACCCCCCACCCCCTCACGCTAATACTGCACCCCTCCCCCGCAGCACCCCGCCCCCTTCCAACACCACTCAAACCCCACCCCCATGCACTCCACCAACACCACACACCCCCACCCCCCCCCCCCCCTCCAGCCGTCACCCACCACCCCCCACCGTCTCCCCACCCCCCCCCCATCCTACCATGCCCTCCCCACCCCCCTTCAACCCTCCTCCACTCCATCCCCTCACCCCCACCAACCTCCTACCCCCACCCTCCCCACACCCCGCATCACCTCCCCGCCCTCCCCCTATGGCATAGTAGTCCTCATGTAGCGAAGGAATCTTGCCATCCGACGTACCTTTTCAGATATACAGCAATTACGCTTATTTAATTAGCTCTTGCCAACATAACTAAGCCACATATATCCCATACTTTCAAATTGCAAAAAAAAGATGTGCACCATGATAGCTTTCATGCAGGCGAAGGAATTTTGAATATCCTATGTACCGTTTCACAAATATAGCAATTACCTGACGAACGACGTCGAAACGCACGCTCCTCATTTCATAGACCCGCACATTTATGGTCCTGAGGTCAGTTGATCAGAACGGTCATTCATCTATTAATATGCCTATACCTGATCTCCATTTTAGAGGGGTTAGCTTCACTCGAAAAACATACACGTGTAATTGCAGCATTTACCCCGATCAAAAAGCTATGGAATGAATGTCAGATAGGGGGGGGATCCCTTCATGACGTCACCCTCTTTATTTAACTAGTACTAGTACTATCCTAGGGTGGTACTTCAACTATTGTTCGAAATAGAGGTGCATGGCAAAAAGCACATGAACGTGTGGGGCTTGAGAACTAATTTTTGGTGAAGTAGAGTCTTTGAAATGATTAAACCACTTTTAGGACTGGCATAAATTGTAGCCAAATTAGATGATTTGTGGAGCGGAAGAACGGCAATTGCACAAATTTTAGCCTTGAGCGACATTTGTGAGTTTGTGCAACGTTGGGTCTAGGAACTGAAGCAGACTGAATGGGTGGTCTAAGAAACTACAAGGAGGTGCTAACAAGAGTGGGTCTTTGGCTGCCCATAAAATACCAAAACTGCAAATTTTTAGGTCAGTGCCTCCTGAAGTGAATTGAGGATTAAACTCATATTGGAAATTAAACCCAGTGGCCCATGAGGTACCTGTAATACAAATATTTGTCATGACATAAAAATCACCAACAAATCAATTGAAAATTTGGATCTAAGCTTTTGAGGATAGCAATGACCCATGTACAATTAGAGTCCATATTTGAAAGAGCTGGCACATAGTTCCCCCTACTAGATGCAGCCTAGCTTTTATTTTATTATTTTCTTACTGAATAAGGTATTCCCAGCCATCTGCAAGTTACACTTACCCCACACCTACTACTCCCAGGAGGGAAGTGAAGTAAAAACAGAAGAGGGAAGGAGAAAAGTTGAAATTCGGGTTATTCCTCAACCCAGGGGGCCGAACATGACTGGGGATACTACACTACGACGGTGTTGCTGGCCCTACCAGCGATTTCGTGCCCATATGATCCTTCGTTTGATGATGTAATCAATCACTACTCCGGGACTTAGTGGCACTTGGTATGCTTTTTGGTAATTTGGTGTGGTTAGGCTTAGTAGGTATTTAAATCTTGAATGCACCCTTCAAAATTCTTGTGAGATTTTAAGACCTACCATCAAGTTCCACCAAGCCATCTCCAATGTGGTCCTCTTCCTCTTTTGTCCTTTCAGCTAAAACACCACAAAAAGATAAGGTCAATTAGATTAGATTGGTTTAAAATTCAAGATATAGACAAATCTGATCACCCAAGAATTGGTTTCACAAGTACTAACTCGGGTGTCCCATCCCAATATCTTTTTCATAAAAAAAGATTCTTTTGTATGTTCTATACCCTGTTTGAGTGCAACCTCTTCAAAATTCTGCTTAATCTGCACAATTTACGTGAACTCAGCCCTGGGCCAGGTCTTATTTGGGGGCCAGGATACCATAGGCAGGTCTTTAAAGAAAACCTGACATATATTCTGCACTAAAACCGCGTGTGGGAAAATATTTTCCAAAAGGGGGTTGTTTTAGTTTATTTGTTCAAGTTTACATTTAGATGGCATATTATAGGCAGCATAATCTCAGTATACCCATTACTCTTCCTGCCTAAAATTATCACATTCAAGCTCTACAACATGGAACAGATGCTGCATCATGCCGGCTGCATCCACATCTGCAGTAAAATACTAAATGTCTATTGACACCTTTTTACAAGACATATGTAATTTCTCTTACAAAAATTCCACACTTGTCAATGTTCCGATTCATTTGACATATGCTGGGAGAGTTGTGCACAATTTTGCCAGTTTCATGTCTGCAAATGGGCCACCAATTTTGCAATCACAATGCTAATTTTCAGTGAATACTATATTAAATGAGCATGCTTTTGCGGTATTTTTAGGAACATTTTTGGTCAACAACAATGAGGATGCATTTAACTCATAGAGGGGGCATTTGTAAGACACTCTATTATAGGCACGTACACGGTACCTCAGAGTGGTCATATTTTTGTCCCGCAAGGCCAGACATGGCGGCCAAGCTTCATCAATAAAAAAAGCGCAACGCGCCCAAAATATTAAAATATGAAAAAATCACATCAATCAGAGTTGCAACGACCGACTATGTGTGTTTTGGGATGTGGGTCGTCATAGGTGTTCCCATGACCCACCGCACGACCTTGTCCATTATTTCATACCACAAAAATCTAAAATAAGGGGGGATCCCTACAGTAAGTTTTGATTCTTCAGCTCCAACATTTTGGGAATCTAAAATATTCACTGAACAAAACAAATTGCCGTCAAGATTTCGCTTTTAACCGTGTAAAGATTGGCGATGTTCCTAACAGTGGGATTTCTTGCCCCCATACCCTGCCCAAAAGTGGATACCTGCAGATCTGTGGAGTAACTTATGTCTGATTTAGTGTTAATTCTACCAATTACCTGTAAACTTGTTGATTGTACTGGCCTCAGGGTACAGGGATGTTCAAAATATTACCGCTAACCTCCTGGCATACGATCTCTCTTGAACAATTCAGACTGAAAAATCAGAGGCTTAAAATGAGAAATACAGGATTAACCCTAATACAGGCTTACATAAAATATTAATAAATATAAGATTGACATAATAGAATACAGGATTAACATATAAGAATTACAAGATTATATCATAATGAATATATAGCAGATGCTGGTATGGAATTCTGGTGCAGTTGGTGATTGGCATATGACTGACCCCGATTACAAATTTTAGTTCAATCGGTCCCCAGCCATTTTGGATAGTTCCATATAGAGACCAAGTACATCCTAAGGAATTAGCCCTTAGGACATGGTGTTAATTACCCCTAACCCCGTCCGAGAGCAATGAGAATCATTCAGGGGTGCCACTTACTCCATATGACTCTCAGACGTCAAACACTATTTATTTTACCTGAATGATTCTCATTGATTTCCTCGACGTCCTTCCCGGACAAGACAACCCCTTGATTCTGTTTGATTCTCGGCCGTCTTCCCCGCAGGGAATTGGAAACCAAATGATTCTCATTGACTTTTGGAGACGTCCCACCCTACTGACGCTACTAAACCAAAGTTTTAAAATCCGGTTTTATCCCTGTCCACGGGGGTGGCCGGATTCACCCTCACATTCGCAGCAACCAGCCTCTTAACCCCTTCCCTTCCATTTCACCCTATCAAATGCATCCTCATCCGCAAATCCCCCTCCCTACTCTCTCCTCCTCCACTTGCTTCTGCTTCTTCCAGTGTTCTTCTTTGTACGTCCCCTCCTCCTCAATCCAAAAGCCTTAAAACATTTCTTTTTATCCTATTCAACACATGCCCATATCAACGAACACTATTCGCCTTTGCCAAACCGGTCCATCGCCTCTTCCCACCCAACATCTGCATCAAATCCTCATCTTCATCCTCGTCCAACTTCACCCACACATCGCTCTTATCATAATTGCTCTCTCTGTCCTCACTCAGAATCCCCCATCTCATTTCGCTCGACACCACGTCTCACTCCCATACAACATCACTGATCTTATAACACAACTCTTATACACCAATTCCCTTTCATCTTCAATGGATATCTTTTCCCTTGGCAACAACTCCCCCCACATTCCCATAAACTTCACCCACCCGTACCTCATCTCGCCTGTCACAGCCACCTTGCATCCCCACCACCCCCCCACTAACCTTATCCCCTAGGTACCCTAGGTATGTGAACTCGTTCACTGACTCCACCTCATCACACAACTTTCCACTTGTTCCACCATCCCTCCAGCTCCCTTCTCACATCTTCTGTCCACAAAATAAATCTCTTGCCAAACTAGGGTCACTCTCTTCATCTTTGTGCATCTTCCCCTGGAACCCCATTTCCCACATTTCTCCACACCACACTGAATTTGCTTTTTTATACCTCTCTTCCCACACACACCACATGGGTCTACCTTACTCGCTACCACCTCCCTATCCACCCCCAAAAGCACCAGCACTTTTGATTCCCAAGGTTACATTCCGACCCTAATCTCAAAAGCCCGTCTTACATTTCCAAAACTTCTCCTCAGTCCCTCCAATGTTTCGCTCATTTTAAAACCCGAATTTACGTTGCATGTTGATCCCACGATGGCACCGCATACCCAACGTCCCACAGGGTTTTCCCCCATGTGGGCTTTATTCGGGCCCTCCGAAATTTAGCAGATGTGTCAAGGTAAATGTGCACACCTGGAAGTAGAGCGTACATTACGGTCATCGATTCTTTCCCTGATTTGTAGGCTTTGCTGGCGAAGAGTTGGAATCAAATGATTCTCAGTGTTTCGGCCATTATACCGGCAGAACCACCATGATTCTGGTTGACTTTCAGACGTTTTGCCGGCAGAACACCCACCCAATGATTTCTGACTTTCGTCCCTGAACGCTTTTTCGCAAGTTATTCCTCTGCGGGGGGAAAACGTCCGAAAAAGTTCAATGAGAATAAAAAAAATGCCGCATGATTCTTTCGGTCAACGCAACAAAATTGATTGATCTCATTGACCCTCGGACGGTATTGGGGGAAAAGGCCGTGCGTGTCGTGTTAGGGTAATGTGCGGTTCGACCACATTTGGAGGAGAGATGTTTATATCAAAACATCGAAGGAAACATTTCCTGATCCTAAAATTTCACTGGAATTGATCGTCTGGGTTTAATGCGAAGGTGCCACTGGCGGAGAAATTGTCATTGGTTTTCCTAGACAAGTTTTTCATGGGGAATAAGCATATTGAGGTAAAAGGCGTATCCTGAAAACTTTTCATGAGGGCGCTCAGGGGCGTAGCCAGGGGGGGTGCGACGCATCCCCCCAAAAATGAAAAAGGGTCCGCTTATGATGTGAAGGTCGTTGTCATGTTAAGGTCCGTTTTTGCAAGTTAAGTTGCGGCTTGTGAATGTTGGTTTTAAGGATTGTGGTGCATGTTTATGAATGACTAAGAAGCTGCAAGAGGTTAGTCCAGGACATTACGCATAGGTGCTGTTATTTTACTGTTTTGAACGCTGCGGAAGAGCGTCATCGCACCTAAAACCCCCCCTTAAAAAATTTGGTTTGTGGGACGCAAAAGGTCCGCTTCTGAAAATCCGACACCCCACACCTAAATTCCTGGTACGGCTGAGGGCGCTTTCAAAATGGCACCAAACCAAAATCCAATATAAAGGTATATATGGGTAAATAAGCATTATGAGGTTGCGTTTGACCAATTTTCAACTTAGTTTTGATTAGTTATTCAAAAAGCTACATTTGTAATAAATAATCTATAAAGAGGTCCAAAATGAGGGCACTTTTCAAAATGACCGCCAAATTCCAATGTAATATTGCTTGCGAGTCTAACATACGATGCTATGAAGCAGATTTGTCCAGATTTAAATTAAGTTTGGTCACCTATTTGATTAAAGTTCTCAGGATACAGCCTGTTTACCTCAGATATTCTTGTTTCCCATGAAAAACTGGTCTAGAAAAACCACATGAGAATTTCTCTTTCTCCAGGTGGCACCTCCCTCAATTTTATCCCGGACTATTAGAAAAATATTAACTTTCTTCTGATACCAAATCTCTATTTTGATGGAGTAAAGTGGGGTCACCCACCTTTAAAACCGCTAATGAAGTTTGCAAAGTTTTTGTGATGCCACCACCTTATACAAATTCCATACACTCAAAATACTAAATGCAGGGTGACCAAAAAAATGCAAGCCTTGACAATGATGTCTTTGCATTTTTAAGATCACCCTATACACTCACTCACCTTGTGGATTCTTCTAGCTCAATGATTTTAGCAGGGAAGGTGTTGTTAATTATATTTTCTGCCTGCAAAACAACATTTTAGAGTAATTATTGACATCAAGGTAATTTGCATTGAGATAATGAACTTGCCTGACTAGCAAAACTCACATTACACTAAGTGTGCAGTGTGAAAACGGTTAACATTTTCATACAATTTAGTCCCACTAATGGGTAAAATATGTAAATATTTCATATGGAGTTAAGGCCAAGTAAAGAAATAAACCAGTTGATCATCCCCGCCTGCTCCGGTTTTGGACGCCACACCGATTTTTTTTTTTGTTATGTTTTTTTTTTTTTAAATCACCAACGCCACCAAAAAGAAGGCTAAAAAAGGGGGAAATGAAGTCAACAAAAATATCGGAGCACTATTGAACTCTCATACCTATTTTAAAGAGTATCCTTCATTTTTGTTGAGTAATTTCTTCAACCTTCTTGCATATACATGTAGATCTATTCTAAGGGCCTCACTCGCCAACCTTTTCAAAAGTCCGGATGATCAACTTGTTTATTTCTTTACTTGGCCTAAAAGGTATAAAGATGTGTTCATATGCTTTTACCAAGGGGGAAATTACTTTCCTCCAGTGTACTTTCCTCCTGTGCACTAAAATAGCCCAAAACTTTCGTACAGCTACAAAATTATATTTTTGTCTTCCCAGTCATTTTAGCAAAAAAAAAATGTGAAGGTAGCTCCTTCAACCGATGATTAGGGTATGTCCATCAAATCAAAGGGTGGTGGGGGGGGGGGGTTGCCACCAAGATTAATTTATGGTATCATTTTGAAAAAATTCTGCACATTAGGCTCAAAACTTTATTAATTACTCAATTTAGCATCATATAAAACTGGTCCACGTAAAATACAATGCTACATGCAGCATTTTAGAGGTAATTTTCACAAAAAGTCTTTCAATGTCATTGTTAGTCCTTTAAAGCCAATCATATCTAAACCTTTGGTACCCAAAACTGGCAGAAACATAAAAAATCCTAATGATGTAGTTAATGTAGGGTTTGACTTAATGATGGCTGCATAACTCTGAGGCAAGGAAATTGATAAAACTAAATCCACAAAATCCAATCCACTCCCAGGTTATTAAAATTTTTACTTTTAGGTTGAGGCATAAGTTGATGCCCGACCAGGCTTGGACTACAAAAACGAAACTACTCCTTGCCCAATGTATTCGAAGTTTTTAATGTTGTGGCATTTTTCTTGTTTACAAATCTTAACCTCATCAAGGAGAGATTCTTGAAGTCCTCAAACTGTAGTAATAGGAAATACTGGAGGAGAAAAAAATAGGTAAACATCAGACTCTAAATTGCATAATTGTCTAAAATTGGGAGGAACAAATAGGTAAACAAATATCGACTTATAAAATTTGCCATGTCTCTAAATAGCATTCAGGCTTTACATTTGCATCATGAAAAAAGTTATGGAAGTCTTTACCAATCAATTTTGCATTATAATGCATTCTTTTTAAAGACATATCAGTGATTTGCTAAATCAAAATCGAAAAAAAAAATAAAAAATCAGATTTACATGTATGTAACAAGTACAGGTATCTAACATACCCTGCAAATGAGACGGCACAGACACCAACCTAATAAGGACAGATCGGAAGATTTGAAGTCATACTACAACACGTATGAAGGAGAATAGTTATCTTTTAACTCAGCCGTTTTCTTCCTTTTGTCAATGCTCAGCTAGGAAAGGTAACTTATGAGAATTCTACAGATTATCCTTCACTTAGAAGCTATTCCTGCATATTTCAACTATTTTTCAAATCATGATAGTGTCTTCGTATATCCCATTCTCCAACAAGACTTGTTGAAAGAAAACAATGATGTAAATAAAATCTACAACAGGCTTGTTACTTTGCAATTTGTTGCTGGGCAAAAATTGCCTTTAGTCAATAGTTAACCTCAAGCAACACACAAACTTCTGTGAAAGCAAATCAAGCAAAATGTACTAACCTGTGTAAGGGAGGTGGTTGAAAGGTATAGTATTTAACAACCTAATTTTGAGTGTTACAATGCTTTATTCATTCAACTTTTATTATTCTGCACATAGGGAAAGAAAGTCCGTTTTGAAGCAGGAGGAAACCGGAAGTAAAAGAGAAAGCCTGCGAGCCCGAGGGAGTATGGACTGGAAACCAAACGCACATGACATCGCAGAACCCGACCAAGGGTTGAAACTGGGACTGGGAACCACAGTTGGTGGTGCAAGCGGGGAAGACCCATTGCGCTAAGCCGACCCCTCCATACTGTGTGAGAGACTGATGATTATATTTCACAATGATCTAGCTTTTGGCTGGATTTATGTCCAGTCTAAGTTTGTGATAATTCTAGGCCTGCAGGAGGAAAATCAAGATTTGATTAAGCAAAATAATTACACTACGATTTTTTAGTTTTTACACTGATAAATCATCTGAACTCTTCTCCCCCCTGGCGACACGCGCGACCTTATGATTGACTTTCATTGGCCTTATACAAATTCAGACAATGACATGAAAAGGTGGTACGGGTATGTGCGGCCCTTTTCAAGCCCATCTTGCCACCAGCCCCTTTGCCAACCACGCAGCCTACACACCTTTGAGATGTTTTAGTCACAAGACCCCCATTTAAAGCAAAAATTTTGATTTTGTTTAAAACCTACTTTTGTGGCCTAATTTTAAACAATTATTTATGCAAGGATCCAAATTTCCAATTTTCAGTTTTTGCAAGACCACGAGTTCGCCGTTTTGATATTTCGTTTGATATTTTTTTTGGGGGGGGCGTATTAGGTCAAAAGGGTTAACCACCTTTCGTAGGACAACGGTTTTAAACTGCATTTGGGACGGTTTCACGGAATAAAATGCAATATACAACTATTTTTATTTTTTAATCGCTGTCAGAATTCTAGGCAAGTCAAACGCACTTGCAAATTAAATTGCGATATAGGTGGCACACTACCCGATCAATTACAAAATCGTTGATTGTGACGCTTGTCCAGCATGTATTTGTGCTTCCGGGTTGCACACATCACGCTGGCGTACTGCAATTTTGCCGAGAAAGAAATTCTGGCCAGCGATTATAGTTTTTAATTTTATTTTTTTTGGGCAAAATTAGTGTCGAAATATACCAACATTTTTCGCCCCGTTCAACGTACAGTCATATATTTGTGAAAAAAATACCCTAAAGGTAGTGGTGGGTATACCGGGTCAGCAAAAAAGGCGACCCTGTTTCACCCACTCATGCTTCAGGGTCCCTTCTATTTGACACGCAGCGGTTTTCCTGCGCATTTTGACACCATTTTTATTGAATCGGATCAAACCACCCATGCCAGATGGAGGTCGGAAACAACAAAAACAGGCCGCGGCGCGCGGGGCATCGACAGCTCGGCACCCCTAAAGTTTTGTCATCCAGCTACTTTCTGAGTAGTGTAACATTAAAATGGAACCGCCGAAGAGTGACACCACCTATACCTTGCACACAATACACATAAAATGAACCAATTTCACACTTGATTTATTACACCGTGGACCAATAAGAATGTCGTTTTGATTAGGCTGAAATGATAAAAATGAGGGCGCTGTTCAGTTTGATGTGTCACCACAGGACACCCATCCAACTATAAAATCGCAACATTTTGATGCAGAATGAAAGGATTGGTATCAATGACACCTCCTCAAATTGAGTGTTAGGTGCTTTCGTTTTCTGATGGTGCACATTACAAGTTAGGACAGCTTTTCATGATTTACTGATATGGAAAAAGTTCGTTTGTTGACCCACATCAGTCTATGGGGGGGTTTCGCGCTTTGTTTGAAACCCCAACGTGCGGTGGACCCCGCCCCCCACCTGTTCGCCCCGATACAACTGTAAAATCACAGCGAAAATGGTTGGACAGGACCACCCCCGCCAAAGGACTTCAAAAGAACTGTATGATTTGATGTCTTGAAAATAATAAGAAACAGGTTGTGAAAGTTGAAAGCGCCCTCATGGCCCTTTATAGCCAATAATCTCTATTTTAAAAGTGAACGAAAAACATTTTTTTGCACCGAAAATATCGTAAGTGGCTTGTTTGACAATCTTATCATGTATTTTAACTATTTTCAGCAGAATTAATACTTAAATAAGACAAAATTAATTAATTATGAGAAAAAGTGGGAAAAATAAGCCCGCCCCCTTTTGGACAGTATTTTTGGTCGACTCCATCTCATTTTTTTTCCGATTTACAATTATAAAATGGTTTTGTGTCAAAAATTGCTAGATCAACAATGCTGCTTCAAAGTAAGGATGGTAAACCCAAGGTTTTTGAAAATTAAAGCACACAATTATTGCCCACCCATTACTAAAGGCTTATTTTGGTACTGGCTAACCTTTTAACTTTGACTTCAAAGTGTCGTCGCCACGGTGTTTCTATTTTTTCACAAATTAAATTCCAATTTAGGTGAATTCAGCCAATATTTTCATGTTAAACAGGCCTTCCATATGGTTTATTTTCCCGTCAAACATAGGACAATTTGTTCACATATTCCACGTTTCTGATTAGTAGAGGGATATTTCAATCCCAACAAAACCATATTTACTCGGTGGTCTAATGGATAGACAAGAATGACTTTAATCTTAAAGGGGCATTTCGTGATTCCACAGCCTCGTCCCCGACGTCCTCAAAAAGTTGAGATTTTCATATCATTGAACCATTAGCCTTAGTAATCCACATGCTCCTAATCTTACATGCAAAATTCAGTCGTATCGTAAGAAAATTCGCATTTGTATTTTCTGTCCGTAAAACGGACAGAAATTTCATCACAGTGCCGATGGCCGTGGAAACAAGCGATGCTCATAACACACAAACCGCAAGATCGGGATCAGCTCAAACTTGGAATGCTTTCTCGATATCTCGTGAACAATTGAACAAAAAACAGAAGGTGTTGAAATATGAAATGACCCGTTAAAGCAATAGAACTTTTTTTGAAGAGCGCATCCCCAATTTCCAATTTAAATTTTGAGATTTTTACACGGTTGCCATTGGTAATGGCTAGTAAACTATACTGTGAACGTTAAGCTTGAAACATGTCTGTCGCAAACGAAGGGAGTTTAGTAGTAGAATTCAACGGGGCTGAAATCGCCGTCAATATAAAATAGCCAGGAAAAAGCGCTGTGTACGTGTCTACGCTTATCCAAGTGTTTTATTGGTTCAGGCAAGTCAAGTTAGAAGTAAATTTTCTTGAGATGGCCACTATTTATCATGGATGGACAAAATTTAGCATTTCCAGCTCTGCCATTATGTACATTTTGGATCCTTCAATTATCATTAAAAATTTGCCTTATTGATGATAAAACACATTTGAGCATCTGTCAAAGGTAGAGTTTCCTAGACAATGGGATGAATTCAGCATCCTGCCACCACATCCTTCAACATTGCGCTAACAGCACTTTATTCCAACTGAGGCTGCTGATTCTAGGGTGGTGGCACAAAAACTCAATCTTCCCTAGACGAATGTCCCAAATACACTGTGCAAAAATATTTAAAAAAAGAAAAAACCTAAAATTGGGGGTGCTCTTAAAAAAAGTGCTGTTATTGCTTTAATGAGCATGTGTTCCAGGTTCGAGCCCGGCAGGAATCAAGACAAAAAATAGTAGTACTAGGGTCTAATAATATTGTAAGGTTAAGATACATTGTAACTAAAGTAAGGAGTCCAGGGTCTTGGCGATTTCCGAAATACATCTGTTATTGTGTAATAAAATGGTTTCAAGTATTCCTCAGTTTAGTACTTTGCCTGGCCAAATTTAACGAGTGCATCAATGATTCAGAAACCAGCAATGGCTGGTTAGGGAATGCATTAGTGTGGGTAGGTCATGTAGGTCATACAGGTCAATTGACATATAGGCCATGGGTCTTGGCCAGTGTTTATCTTGATCAAGTTTGGTGGCTATTTCAACTTAAACTGAA
This sequence comes from Ophioderma brevispina, assembly GCA_023653785.1. NCBI lineage: Eukaryota > Metazoa > Echinodermata > Ophiuroidea > Amphilepidida > Ophiodermatidae > Ophioderma > Ophioderma brevispina. The sequence goes on from JAMKCH010014096.1 coordinate 46,336, forward strand.
GAATGTTTTGATATGTTGGGGTCAAAGGTCAAGAGGTTCATTGGAGGTCAAGGGCATATGCGGCCATAAGAGGGCATCTGTGCATACCTAAGAGTTCTGGAACGGCGGTTTCTTTATAGTATTTTACTAGGCAGTCCTTGGATTGGATATCACAGGTACCCCTCCCCGAATTCACTACTATCTGTGGGGGGTCTGTGTTTTGCACTCACTGGATTGAATGACCCCTCGGGTTTTTGCGGTCATTTGACCTTGAACGACCCCCCCCCCCCTGATGTCCTGTCATGAGCTATAAAATTTTCATCATCAACCAATCGCACCACCCACCAAAGTTTCGCCTGGGGATACTAAAGTTACGAGTTGA